>CM019148.1:200812659-200815159 GCA_009733165.1 Naja naja | reverse complement strand
AAGAACAATTCAACAATTCAAAACCTACATACATAACACCCCTCCCCACTAGGTTCAGTCCATACCAAACCCCAACCTATTCTAATGTATTCTTTTAAATAGGTGGGGCTCTTGCGTACGGTGAGACCTTCGTGGTTCAGAAGTTTTACACTCACCCAGTGAGAGAGGAAATGTCTGCTGACATTTCCCATTGGGACTCCCTGTGAAAGAAGACCCTGTTTGACTGTTAGAATCTGGTCTCTCCTCCCAACCCATCTCCAGCCCAATGTCAGCACCCAAGTCAGGTAGTGATGTACAATCTTCCACTTCTAAGGATGGATTTTGGCATTGTGACAGGTTTTGGGATGGTTCCTGTCGTAATGGCTCGTTACACATGGGGTTGATTCTTGCTTGCTGATTTTCCTCCTGTTCCTCCCTTCCCTAGAATTGACATCAGGTGAGGGAACTAGAGAAGAACAAGTGCATGTTCCTGAGAGAACCTGGATCTAAGTTGATCAATGTGCCTGCTCCAGAGGAGTCCATCCTCTGTTTGCACCCTGTAAGAACGAGGGCCTGTGATCTGAGTTATCTCAGCAGGAATCCACAAAGGTTCACCTATAAGGTTCTTAGCATAAACAGAATCACCCACACTGAATGTGCTTAACTTTGGAAGTGGAATCTAGTGGTGCTGGGGCATAAGTGGGATGAAGGCGTCAAGGGAAGACTAAGTTTCTACCCATCAACAACTCTGCTGGGGATAAGTTATTAGATGGGCTAGAGTGATGTGCTGAACACTAAGAAGTTTTTCAAGCTTCTCAGTGATGTCCCCAGGACCCAGTTGCTGAAGCTCTTTGGTAAAAGCGCACATGGCTCAGCCCGCCATTAGTCAAGGGTGCCCAGGGGCAGTAAGGGCATGTCTGATACCCTGTTGTGCTAAATAGGATTCAAAGAGGTTGGATGTAATTGAGGGCCATTGTCAGAGACAAGAACATCAGGTAACCCGTGGGTTACAAAAGTTTTGAGCTGCTTGATGACAGCATCAGTTGTGGTGGATGCCATGGGAATTACCTCTAGCCATTTGGAATATGCATCTACTATAATAAGAAAGGTGTGCCCTCTGGTAGGGCCAGCAAAATCAATGTGAATCCTGGACCATGGGCCCCTAGGACATTCCCATTCCTGTGTAGGGGCGTGAGATGGGGCAGGCCTGACTACCTGGCAATGGGGACAAGATGCAACCCAGTTTTCAACCATTTTGTCAATACCTGGCCACCATATATAACTCCTGGCCAATCCCTTCATCACAATACCAGGATGACCCTCATGTAACATTTCCAAAACCTCTTTGCAGTTTTGCAGGAATAACCACCCTGTTACCCCACAAAATACATCCTCTTAATACAGATAATTCAGTTTGCCTGGACTTAAAAGGTTGGGCAAGGTGAGGTAGATCTTGAAGAGGCCAACCTTTCTTAATCCAGTCTATAACAGAGCCAACACAGTGTCTTTGGCAGTCTCTCTCAATTTCAGCAGCATGAACTGGAAGCTTGGCAACAGTTTCTAGGAAAAAGGTGTGTGTTTCAGGTTCAAAGTCCTCCTTGTGGTAAGGAAGTGGGCAACTCAGTGCATCAGCATGTCCAATGTCCTTGCCAGGCTTGTGGATAAGTTTGTATGAATAAGCAGCAAGAAATTCAGTCCACCTCAGCATTCTTGGTGACAGGATAGTAGGTGTAGGCTTGTCTCCTGCCACAATGCCTAACAAGGTTTGTGATCTGTAACAATGGTAAATGTTCTCCCATACAGATATTCATGAAATTTCTTAACAGCTGCAACAACTGCCAATGCCTCCTTGTCCAATTGGCTGTAATTCTCTCTGCTTTGGTCAAAGTGTGAGAGTAAAATGCAATAGGGCTTCTCCCACTGGGAAGCCTGTGGCTCAAACCCCCCACTCCAAAAGGGATGCATCACAAGTCAGTACAACAGGCAAATTCTCAGAGAACTGTATCAGTACAGCATCAGACGGATTAGTCTTTTAATACTGTTAAATGCTGATTGTTCCTTCCTGCCCCAGACCCAAACAGACTTTTATCAAGTAATCTGTGCAATGGTTCAGCAATGGTTGCCTTTTGAGGTAGGAACATGTGATAAAAGTTAATAAGTCCAGGAAAGCTTGCAAATCTGTTTTGCATTTAGGTCTAGGGGCTTCTTTGATTGCTTTAACCTTGGCATCTGTAGGGTGGATGCCATGCTTGTCAATCATGTAGCCCAGGAACTCAACCCTGTCAGTTTTAAGAGTGCATTTTTCTTCCTTGACTTTTAACCCCGCTTTCCTGAATCTGGTAAGGACTTCTCTGAGTCTTTCTTGTAACTGAGTGTCATTTGCAGCAGAGATTAACACATCATCAAAGTAAGGCACTACCCCTGGCAGTCCTTGGAGCATTCTTTCCATAAGCTTACTCCAAATTGTAACCTTTTACATTTGAAAGCACCTCTATGAGTCACAATGGTTTGGGCCTCTGCA
>CM019148.1:200755495-200811659 GCA_009733165.1 Naja naja | reverse complement strand
AATGATAAAGTTAATAAGTCCAGGAAAGTGCAAATCTGTTTTGCATTTAGGTCTAGGGCTTTTTGATTGCTTTAACCTTGGCATCTGTAGGGTGGATGCCATGCTTGTCAATCATGTAGCCCAGAACTCAACCCTGTCAGTTTTAAGAGTGCATTTTTCCTTGACTTTTAACCCCGCTTTCTGAATCTGGTAAGGACTTCTCTGAGTCTTTCTTGTAACTGAGTGTCATTTTCAGCAGAGATTAACACATCATCAAAGTAAGGCACTACCCTGGCAGTCCTTGGAGCATTCTTTTCCATAAGCTTACTCCAAATTGTAACCTTTACATTTGAAGCACCTCTATGAGTCACAATGGTTTGGCCTCTGCAGTGGCATCATCAACTGTTAGTTGTTGATATGCCTCCAAATCCATTTGGCAAAGACTGTACCCCTGCCAAGTGAATGTAACAGATGATGCACCACTGGAACTGGATATGCCTGCTGCAGCATGGTTCAGTGTCCCCTTATAGTCTCCACAGATTCTTACTGACCCATCAGTCTTGACTGGTGTGACTATGGGTGTCTCCCATCTGGAGTGGTCAGTGGGCTCTAAAACCCCTTGAGCTATTAATTTGTCTAATTGTTTCAATTTTTTCCTTTAAAGCAAATGGAACCCTTCTGGGCTTTAAACGAATTGGGGGCACCTTTGGATCTAGGTTGAAAGTGATAGGGGTCCCATATACTTGCCCAATCCTTCGCTGAAGACCTCTGGAAACTCAGACTTCAAGGCCTCCTCCCATTCAGAGTTGCTCACGTGATTGATGCCAGTCACCTCGATGCCTAGTGGCTTGAACCACTCAAGTCCCAGCAAGCTTGGGTGAACCTTGTCCATGATGGTCAGGGGCAAACATTTGGTGTGGCCTTTAAACTTCACGCTGAATTCTCTTGTTCCAACTACTGGAATCTTGTTCCCTTGGTAATCTTTAAGAGTCAGTGCTTGCTTCTGGAAATGTTTCTTCTGAATGTTGGGAAGTAGCTCAGAATAGTGTCCCATGACACCATAGATAAATAGGAGCCCGAGTCCACTTCCATTTGGCAAGGCCTTCCTTCAATGAATACCTTCACATGTACTTTTCTGCTTCTTCGGTTGAAGAATGACCAATGGTGATTGTTTGATGAGTTTCATTCTTTCCATTTGTTTCTGAGTTGCCTCCATTTTCTCACTGAAATTGTTGGGCTTGAATTCTTTTCAGGAAATTTCTTCCTACTAGGTGGAGTTCTGGATGATTTGCAGACTCTTGCTAGGTGACCTCTTTTCACAACGTAGGCAGATGGTGTCTAAAAACTTGCATTCAGTGCGGGGTGCCCCCCCAGCCTCTGCAATAAAATTCTGCCTCTTTTCCAAGGTCTTTCTTTTCTTCTCCATTCTGAGTCTATAAATTCCTTCCTCCACTTCACTACAGTGAATCAGAGTCTATTTGCTCGAATGGGTTGTTGTGGACTTTTCCACATCAGAATGGCTTGAGGCCTTGTTAATTTTCTTCATGGCTGCTGCTGAGGACTTGGTTGCTTCCCTGAAACAGCTTCCTCTATGGCCTCCTTAAACGTGATCTTAGGTTTCATTAGTAATTTGCTCTGTAAGACCTTATCTTTAAGGCCTAGAACAAACCGATCATGCATGGCCTCTTCTAAGTTGGTAAACTCACAAGCACCCCCAATGTCCCTTAAACTTGCCACGAAGTCGTTAACATTTTCGCTTCCCCTTGATCCCGACGGTAAAACTCATGTCCTTAATGAGGCACGATACTTGTGGGGCGAATGGGCTCTTAAAAGCTTTTCTAAATCAGGCCATTCCATTACCTTCAAGTCTGCAGCTCCTGCCAATGCCTTCACCATCTTGAAGACTGCCGGACCGAGTGCGTGAGAAATACCGCCTCTTCCGCTTCGATATCGGCAAGGTCGTTCCTTCCAAATACATTTGAAGCCGATCCGATATGATTCCCAGTCTTCTGCCACCGATCAAACGGGGCTGGGGGTGTTCAGCGCAGCCATCTCGCTTCTTCTGCTTGTCTTCCGCATCGCTCTTCTCAGGGGAATCCCACCTTCGCCGCCAGTGTTAAGTTTGCATGAAGAGTCAGACGCGAAGAGCTTCAGTGAAGAGTTTATTAAGTGACTACAGCTCGAATGAACCCGACTTGGCTGGGCTACGGCTGCTTCTTATAGCCAGCAGCCATAGTTGCCAGCCAATCAGAGTGCAGGGTTTTCCCGCACTATTTAAACCAATCCTATTTGACATTTTACAAGAACAATTCAAACTAAACCAATAACATTCAAACCTACATACATAACAAACTCGATTTCATTGAGAGCCGCATCAGGGTTTGTTTAACCTCAGGGGTCCTAGTGAGCATGGCTAGGATGGGCGTGGCCAGCTTGACATCCTGCACCCCTCTGTCTGAGAAAAAAGAGCCCAGGAGGGATGCATGCAGCCCTCGCAAGCTCTATTTTCTCTGGCAGAAGCACTGCAGGCTGGTCCTTCATTGTTTCTAGGGTGGCCCCACAGGCCAGATCTAAGCATCCTGCAGGCTGGATCTGGCCCCCGGGCCTTGAGTTTGACACCCCTGATGTAGATATTTTCATCATTTTCTTGATGAACAGTATTGCATGTATGTTAGTGTAATTTTTTGTTGTCCTATATATCCAGCTACATGTTTCCTCTTATGCTTACATTTATGAAGAAATGTGTGAATCTAAATAAATTTCCTCAAAGAATAAATAATAGAACGTACGTTAGAAATAAAGCAACATAATAAGTCAGATCATTTTTATTTACGACTTCCCCCAGAACTATTTGAAGCAAAAGGATGGAATGGCATTTAAAAAATAAGACTTTCCAGATAATCCCCCTTAAATCTCTTTTATTTAGTTTTAAATTTTGATTTTATCTGCTTTTAGGGGATGGTCATTTTTTTTAAAAAAAATCCTGTCCTTTCAGCTCAATCTGCATTATCCTATATCACTGAAAATTAAAATGGAAAAGGGCTTAAAGATAATGGCTGCCTCAGCGAACTCTATTTGAAGTTGCATTCTTTCACATCTGCTTGCCTTACATATTATGTAAATATGAAGGCTTATTCTTTGCTTAAGAACGCTTGCTGCGTGGTGACCATAGATCTACACCATGGCAATGCTGAACAGAGAGATGAATCTGAGTGATGTTAGATTGCTCTGCTGAATGTGGGAACTTTGGTGGCTCAGGCTGTTAAATGCCTGCTCTTAAGATCCAGCTGTCTACAATTACTGTAGGCTCGAATCCCACCAGGCTCAAGGTTGACTCAGCCTTCCATCCTCTCGGGGTAGGTAAATTGAGGACCCAAGATTGTTGGGGGCAATTAGCTGACCTTGTAAAAATGCCGCTTAGTAATAAGCAGGCATATACAATGGAATGAAGGCTATTGCTGAGCGCATTGGGTTGTGCTCCAAAAATTGTAAGCCGCCCTGAGTCTTCGGAGAAGGGCGGCATATAAATGTAATTAAAAAAAAAAACTGCAAAGTGCAAGCTGGTTAAATGATCTTTACAATGGTTAGATTATATTTACCACTGTTATGAGTGTTTTACACAGGAAGCTTTAATGAAGTGTTGTGGCTGTGGCCTGAACAATCATTTAAATGAATGGCATGCAGATATGCTACTCTCCTTTTCAATAATGAGGCATGGTTCTTTTGAGTAGTTCAACATTTTACCATTCTATATATATATATATATATATATATAGGCTGAGGGAGTCTGAATTATCCAAGGTCTTCTGTGCTTAAGGACAGGCATTTTGAAAGGCATTCTTTTAAACCACCGTCTAAAACAGCCATTCAAATTGTGATAGTTCCTATGCGTGTTAAAGTGCATCAGTATTATCAGTCATTTCAAGACAGTGAGATGAGTGGCATATAAATTAAACAAACAAACAAATGCATAGCAATAGCACTTATATACTTATATACTGCTTCACAGTGCTTTATAGCCCACTTTAAGTGGTTTGTTGTAGTGGGTCATATCCAGGACAACAATGAAGATGCTTATAGGGAAGAGGTGAAGGTTCTTGTGGACTGGTACAATAAAAGTAACCTGGTTTTAAATGTTAATAAAGCAAAGGAGAACATTGTAGATTTTGGAAAGAGCCAGCATGGTCGTACTCTACTCAGTATCAAGGATGCAGCTGTAGAGGTGATCAACAGCATGAAGTATCTGGGGATGCAGATAATCAAGAATTTGAACTGGTCTCTCCACATGTCATCCTTAGTGAAGTGTGCAAACCAGTGTCTGCATTTCCTGTGTCAGATGAGGAGAGCACATCTTTCTCCTTCTGTCCTGACCACTTTTTACAGAGGCACGATTGAGAAGGCTTTAACAAACTGCATCACAGTTCAGTTTGGTGGCTGCAGCACCTCAGAGAGAATGTCCATTCAGAGAGTGGTAAGGACAGCTGAGAAGATTATAGGAAGCTCGCTTCCTGTCATTCAGGATACTGCTTAAAAGCGCTATGTGCTTAGAGCTCAAAGCATTGTTAGAGACCCCACACATCCACTTCATGGTCTGTTTCTGTTGCTCCTCTCTGGGCGGAGGTTTCAAAGTATCTATAACAGGACTACCAGATTCTGTAACAGCTTTGTTCCTTATGCCATTTGTCTGGGAAACTCACAAGATTTATTTTTCTTGCCATGTACATGTATACATCTGAAATAGACTGTTGCTTCTCCATATAATATATGTAGGTACATGCATATTAATTTATTTATGTTGTCATGTTTATATAGTATATATTGGAGGTGGTGACCCTTTGAGAGCTACATGCAATGAAATTTCTTTTTAATATATGCTGATTGGTATACATTCAGTGTCAATAAAGTTATTCTAAGTCTATTGCCCTCAAGAATCTGAGTCCTCATTTTACTGACCTCAGTAGGATGGAAGGCTCAGTAGGATGGAAGGCTTGAGCATACATAAATACTGTACATTTAGAACATTTCCTATATACCCAATCATAGCTTTTTATTATCATTTTTTTTAAAAGTAAATAAATAAGTAAATATTGTTTCTTTAAATAAATACACACAGAACAATGTAGACAACAATACAATAGAAACTGTATATGGTGTAAATTAAATTAAAATTTTATATTAGCACTGAAAAATTTGAGGGCAGCCCCAGAGCTACACACAAAATGTTTAGATGTGGTTGTCTCCACTCATTCATTCTAAATGTATTTCTTTCATTTTACTCCTTTTGAGTACCAATGCAAAAATCAATTTCAATGAAAGTTTAATCCATGAGTTTAAGAATCACCCTTTGAAATTGGGAGGGTGGGCAGGGCAGCACTTAAACTTTATAGAGGATTTTCCATAAAGATCTTTGCCAAACATGAACACAATGTTGGTTAATAATATGTCTGTAGGAAAGCTTCATCTACATCTATATCACTGGTTTGCCTGGTTTGTAGGCAAAATTGGTTTAACATCACTGGTTTGAACCCTTCTTTTCACATGTTCTTGCTAGCATAGCAAAAATATCCCAAAATGCAATCATATAAACATGCACAAACCTAAATGCAACACTTTGGGGTAATATTTAATAAGTATTGTTTTTCTCATGTAAATCTATTTTTGGTAGAAGACTTTTTTGTCCCAGAATAAAATTTAATAAAGATATTTAGGATTTGGTGCTGGAGGTGTGTGTGTGTGTGTGTGTGTGTGTGTGTGTTTTATTTAAAGCATTTGGATTTTGCACTTCAGTTGAAAGGCTCCAACATAGAACAGCAATCAATAGGAAAGGGTCAGTTCCTGACCTTGGGATTAAAGGCTGGGAAATCTCAAAAGGAAAACAAGAATATTTTGTTATCTGTTCTTAATGTCAAAAAGATTGTTTCTTCTTCTATTAAAGCTCATTAAGGGAGAAGCAAAATCTAATAGAACTGGTTTCGTAAGAATGTGGAGGGTTCCTTATTTTATTTCTCCCTTTGCCACAGCCTGTAAAATATAATTCACACTATGTAATTAATATAAATACAATAATGATATTACTCCCTTTCCTCCTGGTCATGAAGGAATTGTTTAAAGTTTTGTGAATGCATTTTAAGTGGATTTTTTAAAAAAAGTGGGAGGGAAAGAAATAAAATCATTATAAAAGTACAATATTCCTAAATTGAATTTTGTAAAAGGAGGAAGTCACCTTGAAGATTGAATGTATCTATCTAATGGTTGAAAGATGTACATTGTGACAGTAAGTTTGCTAGTCTGCAAACTAATAAAAAGGTGACAACACATTAGATTGAAGATGGGCAATTGCATAACGCTAGTTTAGTAGCAATAATTATCTAACTGCTGATTGTTATTGAATTAAAAGAAATGAATCCAAGAAAATTATTGCTGAAAAAAGCGAAGACAAAAGACACTATGCACTGGAGACAAATTCCTTGTGTGCCCAATGACAGTTGACCTATTCAGTTGTGTTGTGTTGTGTTGTATTCTATTCTATTCTATTCTATTCTATTCTATTCTATTCTATTCCGTTCCATTCCATTCCATTCCATTCCATCAAAATATGATGATGTCACCTAGTTTGGAAAATGAAACATCTGCAAGAAATCAACCAAGCTGAGAGAGTGCCAAGGACTCCTCATATAAAAATGATTGCAAATAATGAAGTAAAAAAGCCAAAGGAATGGTAAAAAGTAAAAAAAAAGGTAGAGGAAATGCAAGCAATTTCAACAGAAATAAGAATGGTTTGGAAGTAGTGAAACAAGGATCCTTTATCAGAATAAATGGAATCAAGTGATATAATTATTTGTGAGGAAGCTGAAGTATAGGAATGCTCCAAGGAGTGTTTTAGAGGTTTGCATGGGAATACTGGTGATATATCAAAGAGCAGCATTGAAATGAGTAGTATAAATGTTAGTGCAGAGAAAATAGGATGGAATCATAATTCTTGTGAGGATATTGAAAAATGATCAAGCGATTGGTACAGATGGCATAACTGCTAAAATATGAAAGTGGTTTGCTTAGGGAGGGGTTCTGCAGCATGTTAATGATCTGTGTAAAGATTGCATCTGTGCCAGATGATTGGAAGAATGATGTGATGTTCCCCTGTACAAAGGGAACAAAAATGAAGGCACAAAGTACAGAAGAAAATTCGTCTGCTAAGTATATCTGCAAAGTTATTTTGCAGAATTCTCATTAAAAGGATACAAGTAACATCAATGAACAGTAGTTGGGAGGGGCAGATTAACTTGAACGGTAGAATGATGCTGATAAATATGGAATTTAAATTGGATGAATGAAATAAGAATGTCATATGATAGATGTTAAGTATACATGCAAGAGAATTGTTAAGATTTCATTTGACCAGCACACTATTCTATTGAAGTGCATATAGGTTTATTATCATACCAGGGGAAAAGAGAAGTCTAAAGTGAGTGAGGATGTAACTAATTTCCATAGACACATGCAATTATTGTGTACATTTAACTAGTAACAAGAACAATTTGATTAGGTCATGGCATGTGAACATTAAGGCGGTCAGAATGAGGGGATGGGGATGAATTCAATGACCTTTTGAGTTGAATAAGGGATCTAAGCATGCTTCTATTAAGATATTACTTTTTATCCCAGGTTTATTGAACATCGTGCTTCCCAGTGCTTCTATTTTCAATACAATATCTGAATCATTATTTCTTGTTTCTTAAGGGTTGTATGGCCAAGGTGATTTTAAGTTTATTTTCCCTGGGAAGTGTACTTAGAAAGCAAACTGGTGCTATATTTTCTCCTTCATTGTCATGTATGACAATAATTGATATCCTTAGCAACTGGTTCAATATTGGATGGGGAGTAAGAAAAAGAGAGACCATTGGAGTTAGGCAGCTATAATAAATTTAAATAAAAATAATAATATTTTTACGCCATGAATGAGTCATGTCTCCTTGGTTTTTAATGTATTTATGGATACATATGGTGGCATTATATGTGTAATATAGAGGAAGTGAATTTTTTTTTATGTAGATGATGTTATGATGTTGGTTGAGAACCCAAATAATCTATAGGAAATTTTTAAGCAGACACTTCAGTGGTGCAAATATATGGTCAAATAAGGCTACTGAAACTTACCTATATGCCCAGTTTTGACATTAATTCCCTATTTTTCTTTTCCATATACTTCTTTTGACATGAGAAATCCCAAATGAGTTGTGGCATTTAGATGAATCCCAATAATTGTGATGATTGTCCAGTAGTATGTTGAGTTTTGTGTTCTGAAAACAACAATGCTCCATTTCCTATGATTTATGTTGAAAAACTGGATTGGATGGAAAGAACAGGAGCAAGAAACTGCTAAGGAAGAATAAATTCAATGGGGAGAAGTACCAGTGATTTGCCATCTCCACTTGATGCATTTCCAAGACAACCTTAGAATTTCTATCTGTTTCTGTGGTGAGTCAATGAATGGAATATGCTGGTTAGTTCTGAGTTACACACAGACGGTTTGAATAAATGATTGATTTTTGCCTACATGCTTGAACACAAACTAAAGTCTTAACATTAGTTCTCTCTTCTTTGTAAAAGTTCTATCCTAAATTGTCTCACTTGCCACATGTTCTTCACCTGTATAAAAAAATGTAGAGGTCTCTTTGGTATGAAAGAAGGTTGTCAAACTTGCAGCCCATGGGCTGAATGCATCACATGCTGGCCCTGCCCCTGCTCGGTTTAGCAAAGGGGAAAAAATCCTGATACATCACATGATGTCATGGCGATGCCGTGAGTTTGACACCCTGGTATGAAAGTACCATTAAAGAGGAATTTGGAGAAATGGTTATACAATCCAGAAGTTGAAGCAAGTGTTAAACTCAAAGTAATTCCACTTTCAGTATAAGAAGAAATAGAGAAAAATTAGGACAGACGTTCACAATTGTGTTACTATGCCCAACTACAATATAACAGCATTCCTGGGTTCATTGTGCAGTTTCTTGACTTGATTTATCTCCAAGGACTGACAAGCTGTCAATTCCGGGGTTATTATGGAATAATTTTAATTTTGCAAAAAAAAAAAATTAACCACATTTCTTAAAACAGATATTGTCAGATGTATTTTGCAATGATGTCATTGAATTGACTGTGGAAAGGGAGACAGGGAAAGAGGCCTGAGGGTAGATTGTCCATACTAGAATTGCAAAGGAACCAAGACCTTACCTTCTGTTTGTCAAAATATTGTTTCTACTTAGTTTCATTTTAAAACAGATCCTTAATGAGATATTGCACAAATTCAAGCTGAGTACATCCATAGCTCAAGTACAAATTATATTAAATATGTGAGCACTTCTATTAAAAAAAATCAATAAGGGCCATCAAGAATAATAATTGTGATAAGAAGACTTTACACCTTTATTCCATTATTTTTACTTGTCTTTTCCAGGAAAAAAAGCTGATACTCTTTTTTATTATTCTAAAACTTAAATATTTAATAGTAATTGCAAAACATGCAAAGAAAAGGTTCAACTATTAAATGTTTATGTCTATGGAGGTTCTCAGTTATCCAGGTCATGGTTGTCCCAAAGATGCTTCTGTTCAAGGAGAGAGAAGAGAGCTGAATAATCTTCTTGGATTAGAAGCAAAATGTCTTAAAAAAAATAACAATACCATGAAAGTCCAATTGCCTTTTGAAAAAGCACCTTTGGGACATTAAATGTTTCTGCTGTCTGAACAGAATGCATTGTCCAAAATAATAGTATAAACAAAACACAAGGATTGAATGAAAAGTAGTGCCATCTATGTTAACACAACTGACCAGCTAGAAACTCTGATGCATTTTCAGTATCTGTTTCTTCATTTTAGTTGGCAGGAAGTTGCTATAAGAAAAAGTAGTGTTACTGTTGGTAGTGAAATGAAAACCTTTTCACTGCACTTTAAGCAATGCATTATGTGTGAATTTTTGACTTTCAAAGGAGTCCCTCCAGTTGAAATTCATTACTGAATGCAGATTGCTTATGGTAATGACTGCTGATGTGAGTACTGTGCATCACTGGACCAAAAAATATGAAGATGGTGATCTAAAAACTGATGTGTGTGATTAAGAACAAAGTAGACAACCGGTAACAATGCTACTAAGTTTCACAAGGAAAAGATTGATGAATTGGTTAAGGACAATCAGAGGATCACTCAAATGTAAATTGCTGTCATTTCATACAAACTATTAGGTCACATTATTGATGGTCTTCAGTAGTGAAAGTTTGCGCAAGATAGGTTTCCCCTACGTTGACACCACTTCAAAAATTGAAATTGACCAGCAATTGTGGTCATGCTGTGAAAATGAAGGTGAGGAATTTCTTCAAAGCATTGTAACTGTCAACAAAACACAGCTTTATCATTAGGATTCTGAAGCAGTGTTATGGAATATCATCACAAAGATTTACCTGTTGGGAGGGGAAAAAAACCTAAACCCCTGGCTTTGGCAGGAAAACTCACAACTGCAATTTATGAGATACAAATTGTATTATTCACATGGATTTTCTTGAACCTTGCATCAAATATCAGCTCAAACTGCTACGCTGCTACACTCCTCAGGCTTTGTCAGCACCTACTTGATGCAAATGGATTGAAAGAACAATCAGGACTTGGTTGAAAGATGATAATGTGAAGTACAAATAGAAATGTGCAGCAAATGATTGTGATTAACTGAAGAATACAAGTAAAAAAAGGAGCTCATTTCAAGGATTATTTTTCTGTTTCATTTATTAAAATATCCCTGTTAAAAGTTAGGGTGATATAGACATTAATTTTCATACTATTCTTGTACATCACAAATTAAAGAAAAAAGAAAGCAAATAATGAAGTGTTTGCCATGTGCAAAAACTTTCTTGAAGTTAAACCAACAAATAACACAATACTACTTTTAGTAGAATTGTGTCAGTGGTGGGATTCAAATTATTTTACTACTGGTACTGTGGGTGTGGCTCAGTGGGCGTGGCAGGGGAAGGACACTGTAAAATCTCAGTCAGAGGTGATATTTGCCGGTTCTCTGAACTACTCAAAATTTCCACTACCAGTTCTCCAGAACTGGTCAGAACCTGCTAAATACCACCTCTGAATTGCGTATCTAAATATTTAGAGATCTTTGCCCCAAAAATACAATTCAGGGTGTGTATAAATAAAAATATTAGAAAATAAACCAAAACTCCTGTATGTTCTTAGCACGAACAAAACTCTGTATTAAAACACTTGCATCACAAATTGTATTTACTTATTTATATGAAAAAAGTTTTCCTTTCAAGAAAGGAATTTTGGGACATAAACCAGT
This sequence comes from Naja naja, assembly GCA_009733165.1. Lineage (NCBI taxonomy): Eukaryota > Metazoa > Chordata > Lepidosauria > Squamata > Elapidae > Naja > Naja naja. The sequence goes on along the minus strand of CM019148.1, from coordinate 200,800,345 downwards.
CTTACACGACTTGTAACATTAACTGAAACTTGTGCAACAAGTGGGTTTATTATCTACATTCTCAGTTTCACCAGCACCCATAGAATCAAATAATACACTATCGTTGCTTAGACTTTTTACACTAGTGAAATTTAGGGCATGATTCATGTTGGTTTTTTTCCCCTTTCTTTTTCACAAATTGTTCCTGCAATTTGTTTGTGCTGATAGTGATAGTTACAGTCCTTTGCCTGAGCATTTTTCAGGGTGGGTTATATTGACAGCTACTCTACTGATAATGGGGGTGACATTTTATTATTAAAACAGATGAAGGGTAAATACCTTTCATTGATATTTTTATTATCATGTACAACTTTTGAATCGTTCATGAAAATGAAAAGTGAGTAATACATTTTCAAATATAAAAAATAATGGCTCAGTGACTTTGTGAACATTCAAGTACTTTTCTTGATAGTAATATGAAAATGTTTTCCCATCACCTTCACTCTTTTTCTCCCTCTTTTCTTTTTGTTCTTTTACTGACCAATCTGTTCTGTAAACCTGGTCTTTCTTCAAAATCTTCCATTAAAGTACTAACTAGTCTTCACCTTGCTGAGACAAATAAGTGAGGTGGGACCTCCAGAAGTCATTTTAAAATGACTGCAGTGACAAATACCCCACTTTGCTGGCAACACTAAACAGACAGAAAGGTCTAATTCCTTTCTTTCATTTCTTCCTCTCACTTTTCCCACACTTTTTTTTTCTTGTCCATGAAAAATGACTTCTTTCCATCTGTTGGCAGGGCTTGGCACAGCAGGTTGTTAAAGATGTGATTATCTTGACAGCTACTGTGGGTTTTACAGTTCTCCACACTGACAATAATTTGTTTCCTTCCTCTTTTTAGATAGGAAATAAAATGCACATTGGTTGCATTTATGAATAAGCAGATTATTTGAAAAATAATAACAATAAGATAGGAAAAGAGAAGAGAATTAGCTTCATGTTTGGGAGAATATTCCTTGGAAAAAACATCAGTAATATACCCTCAAAATGCAGTATGAATTCACTTTCCAGCAAATTCCACTTTAGGCTATGAAATTGTCCCAAGCTGCTAATTCTTTTTCAGTTGTCCTTCACGTTTGCTGAGTTCATTTAAAGCAATGTTTCATAAACTTGGCAACTAAAATGTGTCGAATTCAGTTCCCATAATTCCTCAGCTAGTTATGAAATTCACACACATCTTTAAGTTTCCAAGGATTCTATTGTTGATAGTGTGCTGTCAAATATAAAATACATCTGGAAAAAGCACACTCACATTTATGGTATCTACCCTCAAATACCATAGCCCTGTGGTTTGTTCAGTTGTTCTACTATTACTGTATGGACTTCATTTTTACAATGAATTTTCAATCAATGGTCCCACTGTTTAATTTCTATTTGAGGAAACTGGATGGCCTGATTTAAAAATGAATCAGTATAACTAACACAGCAAGACCCAATTGATTTATCATTAATTTATCTTACTTGCTCTGGATTCTAGCTCATTATGAATGAAAAAGCCCTAAGAAAGTAGTGGCATTTATTTTTGATTAGTCCCATATAGAACTGCAATCTAGGGTAATGTTTAAGATGTTGGACTTAAACAACAGAAATCTAGATTGAATTCCCCACTTGACCATGAACTCACTGGGAGCTATGGTTCAATATATCTTACATGGTTATTGTGGAGAAAAAAGGAAATATTCTAATATAAGCCATATTGTGGTCTCAAGATAAAAGATAGAATATATGTCCAAACTAAGACCTTAACTAATATCACTGCTTTCTTGTAAATTGATACAGAAATTTTTCATTGAAGCTAGAACTGTTACTGTGTGACCCGGGGTGTGGCACAAAGGCAACACAGCCAGAGAATAAGTACAACTTTGCCCCCAATGACCCAGTTACCTTCAGGTCTGGAGAAAAACTCTCCCACAAACCTGCACCAGTCTTTGGCTACAGCTATTTCAATCCAAACATTGTAAACTGAAAACTTTAAACTATAACTCCAACAAGGCAAAATAAGGTAATAAATCCAGCAGAGCAAGATATGGAGTTCCAGAAATGAAGTAACAAGGCAGTAAATCAAACCAGTTGGGAGGATGCCAGGAACTCATAACAGAAGCCAACACAAGATAAACTCAATGTTTGTTCCCAACAAACACCCCTCCTAACTGGTTCTCCTTTAAACCCCCTTCCTAGGTGTGCCTTGTAAAGAGAAGCAGGGCCTTTTCCTCCCTCGTAAGCCATGCAACCCACATTGCTCTCTTCTCCGTTCTTCCCTGTGTGCACTAGGATGAAAAGGGGGTGGGCCTTGGTCTTCCTCTGAACCCCTTCTCCCTTGTTCTACCTCTTCCCTGCTCTGCCCAGCCTGACTTTGTCCTTCCCCAGTTTCCTCCACAGTCAACGGAGCCACTCTCCTGCTCCCTGGCTGTTTGTCTTCCTCCTCAGATTCAGACTCCGACGGGGGCATGACACATACTCTTAGATCAGTGTCATGAAGGACCCAAGAGGATTAATTTCTGTTAGTATTGAAGCTTGTTTTTCAGTCATTCTAGGGATCAAGAAGGCTTGCACATCATTCTTCACATGTTCAACTTCTCTGACCATGTACCAGGAGAAACTAACAGGAATGAATACCGAGGTTCAATAATTTTTGGGAGAGTATCTTTACTATAACAGTCAAAGATCTACTGAAATATGGATATATCAATGCCTTCCTCTGCTGAATATTGATATAAAACTGTTATTAAGTAGATTATGAATTCACATCTTTTGTACTATCTTGGAGAATAGCCAGTTTGAATACTTGGAGCAGTATTCTTACTAACAGCCAAAGTCTAGAGCTCATAGACCTCAGCTTAATTTCCCAACAGATCTCCTCGAAATGGTCAAGCTAATCGATAACATATTCATATATGATTAATAGAGTTGTGTGGTGTCGTGTTTCTACATGTCTAAAAGTTTTTTCTAGGTATCACTTTAAAAAGGTCTTCCTGAAGCCAATGATATTAACATGGGAATTCAATATTTCAGTTTACACAGTTCTAAAATTTTCCAGCTATGATCAATACTCACACTGCCATTTCAGATTATAGACTCCTTTGAATGCTCCTAGGTAAGAATAATTGAGCCCAAGGATGATTTTCTAGAAACTGGTATATTCACTCAGCACAGGAAACAAGTTCTATAAACAGTTATTTAAGTGACCAAAGTATGGGGATTAACACTGGAGTTGATGGTAGTTCCCTTGTAACAAGGAGATATACTCTCCCCACCCACCCACCCACTTCAAAGTTGCTCAGAAACAAATTGCAAGGAATCATAAAACTTTTGGAATCAATATTCAAGGAATTTGGAGGGGAAGGGGGTTGCTATAGATAGTGAATAAGTGCCTTGTGTATATTTATGTTTCAATTAAGAGCCTTGGTGGTGCAGGCTATTAAACACCTAGCACTTAGCTCCAGCTGCCTGCAATTAGTGCAGGCTTGAATCCCACCAGGCTCAAGGTTGACTCAGCCTTCCATCCTCTCGGGGGACTGAGAGGACCCAAGATTGTTGGGGGCAATAAGCAGACTTTGTAAAAATGCCGCTTAGTAATAAGCAGGCATATACAATGGAATGAAGGCTATTGCTGAGCACACTGGGTTGTATCCCAAAAATTGTAAGCCGCCCTGAGTCTTCGGAGAAGGGCGGCATATAAATATGAATAAATTTTTTTAAAAAAATCGTATTTCTGGTCTTCCACATATTGTTAAATCTTAACATGTTAGTCATCGTAAATATAGTGTAGTTTTTCATTGTTATACAGAATTATGATATTATAAATACTTGAATGGGAAGTACTATAAGTCTAAAAATAACATTCAAGATAATCAACAAACAGGGAGATTCAATACCAGGCTTTCCACAAAAGAAAAACAAATTATTTTGTGATTTTAAAAAAAACACCACTAATGTGGATTCTCTTACCTATGTATTTATTCACCTATGTATAAATAAAATTTATTTTAATTGTATCCCCCCTTTATTATTTTTACAAATAAATCAAGGCAGGGAACATGGCTCAACATACCTTCCTCCTCCTGTTTTTTTTTTTTTCCATAACAACAACTCTATGAGGTGGGTTGAGCTGAGAGAGAATGACAGGCTCAAAGTCATCCAGATGGTTTTCATGACTAAGGTAGGACTTGAACTCATGGCCTCCTGCTTTCTAGTCTGGCACCGTAATCACTAGATCAAACTGGCTCTCAAGTTACATCTTAACCAGCAAAAACAAAAAAATTGCTGTTTCACCATGAAACTATTTTATGTCTTAGTTTGTATACATCAAAGTCTTTTACCTGCATAGTTAATTGTGCATCCTTTAATATATGGGGTTTGATAAAGCTATATGAATCATTATCATTCTCCTTAATTGTCTTTTCTTAAAAGAAATATTTAACAGGAATGAAGGGAATAATTGTGAAGAAATACAATAACTCAACAGAATACTAATAGTTAAACCTCTCAAAAACAGAATTCCATCAATCAGAAATCCAGTGTTCTGCTCAAGGAAATGTCTTGGAAATGATAACGTTGCCCTCTCTCCAGATGAATTAACCAATATAAAATGGTGACTGAGAGGTTGTATAAATGTTAGGTTGTGATAACTGTGTGTTTATTGTGTTACCTGAAAAAAAAATGCTTCCACCAACTTAAAATGAGAGAACAAGGACTGGTGATAGAACCTACACAGCCAGTTAAGGTCAGAAATTAAAGTCCAGGTTATTCTGAGTGCCTGGAGACAAAAAGGGTTGTAGAAGCTGTAGGTGATGCCACCTGAAACCTGATTGGCTAAAGTGGAGGAAAGGCTGCCAAAGAGCAGAAAATATACCACTATGGAAACAGCATGGTTATTTGGTTAGTGACATAGAAGGAACTAAAAGGGAGAAGGAAAGAAATTAAAAAAAAAGGAAGAGACCCAAGGAAAGAAAGAGATAAACAGCAGAAACAGAAAGTACAGGGTGCAGGTGCACTGTTACTGCTGATATGCATTATTGTAAATATATTTACAATAAGTGGGCTAGGAAGATACATTGGGCAGCTATCTATGTTTAAATTGGACTGAGCAAACCAATCCAAAAACTAGATGTCTGATATTTTGGGACAAGAGAGAACATATTCAGCCTTGCCATACCCTAAGCTGACTATGTGAAAGTGCAGATTGTGAGTGGGACAGTGGAAAGTCAAGAGAAAAGAAAAAGAGAGAAGGAAAAAAAGGAAATATCCTACTTGATGAGTAAGAGTCTGAGACTGGAGGAGAAGGAAGAGAGGCTAAGGGGGAGAAGTACCTCCTTGGAATGTGAGAACAGGGAGAGCTGATCCCTGCCTGCCATCATTAGATGAAGATGGAAGAGAAAAGGAAGTTTTTTGTTTTTGTTTTACCTGAAATAGTGGGGGGGAGGGAGGAAGACTAAGTAATGAATTTCTGAATGCGTTGAATAAATCACAGTGATAACAAGGAAAGCATGGATCCTGATGTCAGATAGAACTACCATTACTGTTACATATTTAATGGACTGGAGAGACCCTTAAGCGTTTGCTATACCACAAGAGTGAAGATGGTCAGATCTGAAGTAATGTGTAAACTGGGTACTTTATTGAGCAAAATAAGCCCTAGTAAATAAATACATCATCTCCAAACGCACTGATTATGAAGCTGGTTTGCTTTAGTTAATTATAGCAATATAAATCACAGCTGGGGTGGGTCATATAAAATAAATAAATGTCAATTCAATGAAATCTTCAGTAGCTTAAAATCAGATGAAGGGCAGAAGTAGATGAATTTCAGGCTTATACATGCAATGATAAACGATTATGTTCAGACCCAGCCAATCTGTCTCCATTTATTGTGGTCATATGATATGTAGAGTGAATAACTTGTTGCAGCAGCCAAGATAATCACCACCATTGGCCCATCAAATAAAGCTTTGCATTTATTGTAATCTCTACTGCCTCCTTAGTAACCAGATGTCTATAGGGTACACTTCGACATTTGTCCATTTCCCTTTTCTTTCTCAGTTTTTTTCTTCTATAGGAATGTATGTCCCCTTTGCTCGGGCAAGACTGTTTATGATTCTTTGGCTAAACTGTGCGAGTAGCTTAATTAGAAGATGTGCTTGAAAGATGCAAATCTGCTTAAGCTCCTCTTGCTTGGAATTTTGCCTCCTGCATCCACATGCAAATCTTTCTCTCTTTCCCAAAAGGATTTGTGAAATCATTCTATGTAAATACTTATTAGTTATGGGCTTCATGATGAAGCCCTCTGAGGCCGATTGTCTTTTCAGCCCAAGACATTTTTGCCTGCTCATCTGTTTTATTGGCCTGCAGAGCTAACCTCATGCCAAAATTGTGATTGCTGCATAAATTAGTGAGTGCAAGTTATTGCTCAAACTTTGCAAAACTCCATAATTGCAAGACATTGGAGACATAATTGCCAACACAATTCTTTTGCAGATGGGGGTTTCCCTACATCCCTGAAATCTTTTACTTAGGACTCACTATCTCGGTAAAATTTTCAAGAATCACAGTTCGTGACTTTAAACAGTTCTTTAAAATTATCAAAATTAAATTAACATTTTCCCCTGAATGTAAGCATAGTGCCATCTTTTCCTCCATTTTCTTTCTCAAATGCTCCTTTCCTCTTTAAATCTTTTGCGGTGATTTTCTATTATAGAATCTTGACATTACAGTAAAAGGTAATTGTGTTTGTTTTTTGTTTGTTTGTTGTAATTGTGTTAAAATTCCTTTATCAAAGTCCAGTGTCAATATGTAAATTGGCAGCATACAAATAATTTTCCTCTTCATTATTTAACCTCAAGTATAGAACAGGGCAGGCCCTAAATAATTTTGCTATTCTTTGGCAAATATGCAATTCACCTGGTCATTGGCCAAACTTGTCTCAGATTGCTCCTAATTCTAAAATACTCTAATTCCTAATTAATCTGTCTGCAATCCTCTAAATATTTAGAAAATATACTCGGTGTTGTTTTAGGATGCAGTAATTTAGGACAGAGAACAAGGGTGTTTTTTAATTACATGAGCTTATCAAAAATTCATAAACTTCTTCATAAATGACAATTAAAAAGTAAGATGTTTCAAAAATTAGTAAAACCTCAAGTGATAATTTTCTTCTTTCAGGCACAGGGGCTTTAATACTTTTTGAAGCCTAAGTCTGAATCCTTGTGTATTTAGTTACCCTTGTAGGGTTGCATTAAAGTAGCCACTTCATTGTTTTCTGATACTCTTCTCTAGTGATGCTATTTAGCAGTTAAATTCAACATAGTCTTCTGCCTGCTGGAAATAAAGGAACCTTAGGCCAGTTCAGGTTCATATTTGATAAATTATTTGCCACAAATTGAACAGACTTTATAGTAAAAAAAAAAGAGTATGGGAGAAAACAGAATTAATAAAAGTATCCATTCTATCAGAAACAAACAGCAAGAATGTACTTTTGCTGGAAACCCAGATCTTGAGAGCCCTGGTTCAGGATTCTGCCTGGCTATTTTCTATTAGAATAAAGAAAATAAATAAATAAATGTTTAGTCTGTCTATAAATTATTTACACTGAGATTCACGTATACAACTGATTGTCTTCTACAAGCACATCAGACTTACACCAATTTTCACAATCATCAACACATTTTAATTGAGAAACATCAGATTTCTTCAGGACGCAACAATATAGGATCTCTAGAGAAAAAGTCACTTTTAAAAACAAAATGATTCATGCTCAGACTCCAGAAGCTCATCCAGGAATCACATAATTAGGCTGGCAATAATTGCTTACACTTTTTCAAGGTCACACAAGATAGAACTCATGTAAATGAATCATTCTATTTCTATCCTATAGATAGATGTAAAGCACCACAATCCAGTCAGGAGTTGCTTGGGTTAACACAGTCTAGCTTTCCTAAGTCTGATTGAGTGAAAATCTCTAGCGGCAATGAAAGATATAGGATGCCCATCCTTAGCAAGGAACCTCCCTTGGAATTGTCCAAATGGGAGTTGTTTTCATGCTAATTGTCATGCATGATCATTGTGCTTATGCACCACTTCAGCTGGATCAAAATCACAGTATCATTTCCGGACTGCAGGGTGATATTCACTCTTTCCTGGGGATTATGTGGATAGTATTTCAGCGGCTTCTTCGCATAGATGAAATCTTGTCTAATCATTCAAGGAATTCTGAACCTCTTCAGGAGAGAAAATTAGTGTATGCTGAAGGAATTACTTTCTAAGTGACTAGTTGCTCCTTTTGTCTCAGAATGAATAGGCAAAGAGTATCACTTCGAGTGGGGTGTGTGTGTGTGTGTGTTTATTCTACAATTGAGTGAGTAGACTGCATGTTACTGTGAATTAACTGAATGATTACTCGCAGGTGAGAAGCACTCACAAGAAGTAAGAGAGTAGGATCCAATCATTCATTAGAGGGAACAGAGTGAATGGGATTTCTCCTTGACACTACAGATTTCAATTCCCTATTAGAAATCACTATTTCAAAACAAAGCTTACATGTGTATTATCTCTGGAGTGTAATTTGTGTTTTGCTGTGCTTGAATGAGCAGATGTTACGTGCAATTTGCAGTTTAGCTCATTACACACACTTCCTGGTTTTGGCTATTGTTTTTTCCACTGAAAGGCAAAGAAAATAAACCTCTACAGCTGGGGTGTCAAACTGGATTTTTTCTAGGGCTGGATCAGCATGATAGTTCTCCTCCATGGCCTGGCCTGGGGGGGGAGACAGGACAGATGCCTCCTGCAGCACCCTGCAGGCCAAAACACAGCACTGGGAGCCATGTGCACCCCCAGGCCCCGTTTTGGCCAGCAGAGTGCTGCAGGAGGCCATCCAGGCAAAAAATGGGGCATGAGGGGGAGCACACAACCCCTCGTGCCCCATTTTGGCTGCCAGATGTACCATGGGCCAATCCTTTGCTATTTCCGCAGGTCAGATTTAAGCACCCTGCAAGCCGGATTTAGCCCATGGGCCTTGAGTTTGATGCCCCTGTTCTACAGTATCTCCAAAGTGTGGAAATTCCATATAGCATTTCATTTTATCAGTTAAGGAGAAAGGGCTGGCTCTGAAATTAGTTGTAGTTGACATAATTTCTCCATTCTCTCACCCAAACTATGATCTTGCATATAGATGCAAAGCATACCTGTATGCCCATATTTAAAAGTATTCTTCATTGTGAGAATTTAGATTTTGAAAATATCAATAGCACTTAGACTTATATATCACTTCACAGTGCTTTACAGCCCTCTCTAACCAGTTTATAGAGTCAGCATCTTGCCCCAACAATCTGGCTCCTCATTTTACTGACCTTGGAAGGATGGAAGGCTGAGTCAAGCTTGAGCTGCTGAGGGTTTAACTCCTGGTGTGAGCAGTGAGTTAGCCTGCACTACTGCATTCTAATATGATGCTATACAAAACTATTCTTGATCCCCATCTTTTAAAAGGTAAAAGGGTTTGGTAACTTGAGGAGCTGCCTGTCTCCCATAGTATCTGCCTGGGCAATTTGAACTGACAGTGTTGTCACACTCTGGCTTCCTTTGATGAAACAATGTCATCTATTGGGATCTGGAAGCATACTCTGCCCACTAGGGTGAAGCTCCAACCCAATTCAAGGGCTTCCTACTGGCATTTTCCAGGGCACTCTTTGCTCAAGCCTTTGGGAAGAATGTTTAATGCCCCTTTTCTTCCTTTCCTATTTCCATATGGGTTTGTTTTCTCTGCCATCTATGTATTTTTTGTAATCTTGTTTTAGGTTTTTGTGTTGTTTCTTTCTTTTTAGCAATTTGTAAACTGGTAAGAGTTGCTGGGAGTCAGATGGTATAAACATTTAGTATAATAATCATAAAATTGTTTCAAATAAAGCAGCCTTTTGCAATTGACTGGTGGTGATTTTTTTCCATGCCGATGGTGTTCAAGTGATGTTCCAAATATTCTGGAATTGCACCTAAGGCGCCTATTCCTATTGGTACTATCTTTTCTTTTTTCTTTTTGCCACAGTTGTTTTACTTCTATTTGCAGGTCTTTATATTTTGTTATTGTCTCCAGTATTTTCTGTTCTGTTCTGCTGTCTCCAGGTACTACAAGATCCACTATCCAGACTGTTTTTTTTTTGCCTTACCAACAATTGTTCAGCATGTGGTAGTGCTTCTCTGCTTGAATTCTAAATCCCAGAGCACTTTAGCTTCTTCATTTTCTATTACCTATTTTGTAATCCTGCCAGTTCTTGCTTGCAGGAAATTGCATTTCTTGCAGATATTCCAATACACCACTGTCTTAATAGGTGGATATAGTGCCAAATTCAGTCTACACATCTGGTTGAATATGTGACCAACTATTATAATAATTGACTTTATTAAGCGGTAAGGGTCAAAAGCATAGATATCTGAGTATAGCCCATTGTAATCCATCAATTTATATAGAAAGGGTGTAATGGATTCCTTTGAAATGGATATGTAGTGGATTTCACAAATCTACATTCTATGAATAGTGCATACATGCAGCTTCTAAGGATAAGAAATTCCAAAGGATATCATTATCTATTTTGAGCCTCTCCAAACCTGAGTGATGTATTTGAGAATCAACTTGAGCTGAACATTGATAATATAACCAAATTTAGTAATGTCACACAGACACATCATACTCATTGAACCATATAATAAAGCAATAAAAATACAAATAGAAATCAACTTCTAAGTGCAATAACAAATAATGATAACATTTACATTTAAAAAGAGAAAAGGTAAAAAATATAAAATATATCACATGAAGATGTTTTTCTGTAGTTTATCAATTAATTTTACCCTTTTCTTCAATCAAAGAAGATAGCTGATCAATTCAGCTTGGCTGTGTACCTGGACCAGGGGATCAAGAGGTGTTATGAACAGGTGGGCTGCACTTATGTTAACAACCGATTCGCTGGTTGTGAGTGCATGTGCAGGCGTGCTCATTCCACTCGCACGCGCCCCTTTGGGAGTGAAATGCTGCTTCAAACATGCAGCTAATCAATTCAGGCAGCTCCGGTGAGTACAGCAAGGGCAGCGCAGAACTCAGGTGGACAGCTGGGTAGGGGAACGAGCTAGAAAGTGAGTTAGAAATGGAAAGGATAGCGCAGGGGCAGGTGGGCAGGCCCAGCCAGTGATCACAACTACTGGTTTGCCCGAACCAGTGTGCGACCAGGCAGCAGCCCAACTGGTTACGAGTCACATTCAGTGGCTTTATTGTTAACTGGTTAATTAACTTGGTTGCTGTATATATGTTTTTTGGATTGATTTGGTTAGTTTTAATTGTTTTATCATTTTAGAACTGTAAGGCCAGAGTCATTTGGTTGATATGGGCAGCCATAGAAATTAAATAAAAAAGTGACACAATAAAATAAAATCATAATTCTAGAAATGAGATCAGAGGATAGCAACAATTGTTGCATTATTTTTAGTTTAGGTGTACTACATGGGATGGGAGTAAACGGAATAAGGAAGTGAGTTAAAGGTCCAAGAAAGAGTGAGCTTCTGAGATATACAATTGAATTTTAAACTCAAAGCCAGTATCTTAAATTGGAACAGAAAGTTAAACTGGAAGTCTGAAACTACTGCTGTTCCAAACAATTGCTCTAGTTGATGATCAAGCCAGCCAACCTAGACAAAAGTAATTCCTACATTCTCCTTTTCTCTGCTAGTATCTTAGAAATAAGTTGGGTCTATGTTTTCTGGAATTCCAAGCAAACTTGCCTGAAGGTTGTGAATTTACCATTTGATTACATCAGGAGTACCAGCCATTACTGCATATATTCAGAAAAATGGTTCAAAGTTTAAACCAGTCCACTAAGGAATCCAAAAGTACACTTTGTTGAATTGTGGCATGCTACCACAGACATATAATCATCTCTTTCAATTAAAATAGTTACTATTGAGACATGTAAGGGAAGCACAATTGAAGTAGTTAAGTAAATTTAGAAAGAGGAAATAGGAAAAAATAACCAAATTCTAATTGGGTTAACTATGGGGAATTAGTAATTCAACTTAAATCACTACATAAATAATAAATGCAAAGGAAGGAAGGAAGGAGCAAGCACTGAAGGAGCAAGCAGTTCAGGTGGACTGGGTGAAAGTCTAGGGAAGTGAGCTCAAAAGACTGCTTGTCTTAAATGTCCCTTCCAACAGGACATGAACTTTAGTCCATGCAACACCACAGTCAACAAAAAGACCCCAGCATTGAAAAGTTCTGCATTCCCCTTTTCCTAATTGTTTGATTGGAATCTCCTTGCTGCAATGTAACTAGTTCCCTTTGATTCCCTGATATTAACTCAATTTCTGCTTCTCAAGCGAGAGGTAACAGGATTGGATTTTGCAGTTGCATGCCTCCATAGCTCCAGCTGGAAACAAGCAGGAAATTTCCCTTCAGTTTTCTGGTTTGTTTCTCTGAATTTCTTTGAAAAGAGTGGGAGGAGGAAATAGGATCGTAGGCGATTCTGATTAAAATGTGTGATTATATTGAAGTTGAAGTAGCTGGATTAATTGACTTCAAAGATGTGTTTGTTATACCTAGATAATAAGCAACTCTCAGAAAATCATTTTTTAAATTCAAAAAGAAATTTTAATAACCAAAATTAACAAAACAAGACTTTTTTTTTTACAAAGCAATCTCTCTTCATTCCTAGGACTCAATCAAAGTGGCCTTATCTCTAAGCTATATATACACACACTTTACCATTTAAACTGCTCTTCACCTTCATTTATGCCAATGTGAATCTAAGTCAGTTTAAGAATATTCCAGTGGTGGATTCAGCTGATTCAGTGCGCACAGCCTGAACAGTACACTTCTCTTAAAAGTCTTTGGTTTGATGCGCCCACCCGCTCTGCCTCTTTCATCTCTTGCTCCCTCCCTTAATGCAGGCATGGGAGCGGTGCCGCACAAAGAGGCCTTTAGGAGAAGTGCAATGTTCGGGGGTGGGAAAGAGATGTGGGTGGGCGCTGCTTTCGTGCTTCTTCTTCTTTCACTTTGTTGGGCCTGGAGGTGCTCGCTGCCTTGAGTCGCGTGCCTCACTTTATCCAGTGACAGAGATGGCATCGTAGGAAGACATGGTTTAATTACGGCATTCAGCAATATGATGGAATCCTCTTTCTTTGACCACCTTTCTTGGTGGAAGCAAGGGCATCTGGATGGTGGTGGATGGGGCAAGCTCCACAGCGTGATGTAGCACTGCAATGGAGAAACGGACAATAGAGCGGCCATCACGAGAGAAGGAGGAGGCCACTTTCCCTCTTTCTTTTCCCTGTTCCTCCTCCTTCCCTTGTGCTGGCTGCTCCATTTCCCATTTTTCCATTGCAGATAGTGAGTGGGGGAGGGGGTAATTTAACAACTGGTTTGCCCAGGTTCAGGTTGACCATCGTCTCTGCTCATCCCACATGTGCAGAGCTGGAGGTTGGGGATGGGCCATGCCTCTCACAACAGCCAATCTGATCCAGTTGTTAAATTATTTGAATCCCACCACTGGAATATTCTGTATAGACTGAAATGTCAACACAGCAAGGCCTTCAATCCACTCTGCAGCCTATAGTTCCTTGGCTGTTGTGCAGTTTCCCTGTCTTCTACCAATAATTTTTTACTTTTCCTTTCACATTCCTTTCTCTGTGTGGCTATAATCCCCCCCTCTCCCTCCCTCCCTCCCTCCCTCACACACACACACACATACAGAGGCAGAGGCAGAGATAGAGGTAGTGTATATATATATACAAGATTAAAGAATCAAACTGCAGATTCATGGGCAAAAACAACAAGATATCACTCTTAAAGTCCATATATCTCCCTTATCAGAACTGGTGCAAAAATAATAGCTGCTAAGATTTTTGTTTAGTCTAGATCTTTGTTCACCAGCCCAAACCATCAGAATTTTGTTTTGAAAAATATGTTTCTTTCTGCAGATGGTGGGTTTTCCACCTCTGCTTTTCTTTTAAATAAGTCCAGAGTTTAATATATTATTGCTTTTCCAGTCATCTGAAGTAGAAGATTTTCATCCTCAGGTCCCAAATAATGCAGCCCAAACAAAAACGTAAGAACAATGTGTGCTTGTGGGTATGTTCACTTCACATGAAATAATTATTTAATCCATAAGACTCATTTAGCAATGGTTATTTAATTTGCATATTTCCTCATATACTAAGTCATGCTATTTCATCTCTAAAGAAAAACCGCTACAGGATTTATTCCTTCCTGTTTACTTAATTGATATTGCTTTTGTCAGAAGGATCAAATTCCTTCTTTTTCCCTGGTTCATTTCCAAGCTGGAAATATCAATGAAATGCACCAGTTGATTAGTTGTCAAGTAGCTTTGGAGGGGTAGCTGCAAAATATTTCTCCTCCTTTTTCATAGGGTTTTGTAGTTTAGATATTTAGCCAATAATTATCAACAGAATGGAATGTGTTAGCTTATCACAAACAAATATTTCCCTACCTTAGAGTGAAAGCAGATGCTTCCTTATTTATAATTAAACAGATGCCTCTTTATCTAAAGGTAAAACATAGGGTTTTTCTGTGCATATATATACAATATGTAGATATATATGTCTTCCTTTACATAGATACGCATTGACATATCTTATTTTACAAAGGTTTTGCTACATGAAGTCTCTTGTATTTCTAATGGAAAAGCCAGCTTTTATAAAATGACATCCCCTAATTTAAACTTATTGTAAACTTATTGATTATTTTATAAAAAATAATCCAACACTTTATATGTGTCAGAAGCTCTTATGTCAAGCCAATTTGGGGCTATGTTAATATGCAAAAGAGTAATTCCTGTCATGTTGGGTGCTTTGTCTAAAAAAACATTCATTTATCTTTATGTGGGATTTCATTGTGCAACTAAACCTTTGCAGTAAATCGATGGTTTCCATGGTTTTATTCTTTTTTATAATACATTAAGCTAAAATGATGTTAATGTTTATTTACATCTTAGAAAAGAGTAGAAATTCTCTTTCAAAGCAATACTAAGAAAAAATACATCTCAGTCAACTAGATATCAAAGTTAAATTCAGCATACTAAATTACATCTTAATGAACTTCATAGTTAAAACCTGCATTCTAAAAAGCACTTTGAAGATGTCCTAATTTGAAACTTAAATAATATAAGGAATAGGCAAATAAATTGAATAAACAAAATTTGTTAAAGGAATAAATCACTTAAAAAACATTTTAAAAGGTTTCCTTCATCTGAGAATACAATACTTTACTATTTCCAATGTGCATATGTGCTAGAGGATCAGCAAATGACCAGCAAATGGCGTTTCAGATCAGACCTTGATGGTGAATAAGGGTGAGGTTAGGCAACCATCATAAATGTGGCTCCCAAATTATAAGAATTTCCCTTCTGAAATATTATTTTAAGTGGTTTAAGATGCATTTACATATTAAAGCAATCCACAGTACACCCACATAAAAATAATGTATATATTCTTGATATAATTTACCTAATATAATCCTCAGGATTTTTGTAAAAAATCCTCCTTTTAAAAGTGCTTTCACCTTTAAAAAAAGTTGCTTATCGTTGTTTATACCAAAACCTCAAATAACACTAGAATGTATGGAATGAATCTCTACTTTCTAACTGTCAAATACAGAACTTTATTAAGAGCAGAAGACTTTAACACTTAACACTATTAAATATAGAAGAACTATGGTTGGAGCTTGTGTTTGAATGAAGGGGAGTGAAGGGGAGGAAGACAGAACCATTTTAAATGTCATTTGACCGTTCCATCTGTGTGTGTGTGTGTGTGTGTGTGTGTGTGTGTGTGTTCAAACCAGTGTTGATTCCTGATAACTGCCTGGACTAGTCCCTCCAGTTTTCTTGCCAATATTTTGGAAGTGCTTTCTCTTTTTTCTAGGGCTGAGAGTGAGTAACTGGCCCAAGATCACCCAGATGGCTTTGTGCCTAAGGCAGGACTACAGTGTTCAGTCTCCCAGTTTCTAACATCCTGCCTTAACCACTAGGCCAAACTGGCTCTCATGTGGCAAAAGGAGGGAACCATTTTCTCATGTAGGGAAACAAATACAATCTCTTGGAGATAGCCAAGCATCCCCTTCATGGTAAATGTAATAAGCCATGAAAGGAAGGATTGGACAAACATCAAAGAGTTGGTCAAACACAATCAAGGACCTTATTCATATTCTTAAGCTTTAAAAACTAAAAATCATCTCCTTCCCCCAAACTGATAAGACAGTGCCCTGCACAGTTTTACAGATTGAATTGCCAAAACTGCAGGGTAAGATTCATGATGAATTTAATTGATTTTTATCCTCAAAGGGCCTTGCTCCATTCTTGAGCTGAAATGCTGTCCACCATGTCAGCAGGCAATTATACTGGCATGAAATTTGAGGTCCCCCTCCCCTGCCAATCCATATTCTGTTTCTCCTGGCTCTGCTTCAAGCCATCAACTCTCAACTTTCTTCCAAGCAAAGTCCCTCTTGAGCCAGGAAAGGGAGAAAACATATGCACAGATAACCCTTTCTCACACATCTCACAATGAGATATAAGCAATGAAAAAGCTGTTGCTAATCCATGTTTGTGCCAGAGTTAGATGCATATGGGGAAAGCTCTCAGATGTATAAGGGGAAATGTATTCCCTTCCCCAGTATTTCTCTCATATACATGCAGGAGGAGATAAAATGAATAGTCACAAATGGAGTGAGAAGGAGATTGTTTTACATGCTTAGGTAAATTTTGGAATCTTGAGGGAAAGGATTAGGATACTCCCATCCCTTAACAGAGTAACAGAGATGGAAGGGACCTTGGAGGTCTTCTAGTCCAACCCCCTGTTCAAACAGGAAACTCTATAACATTTCAGACAAATGTCCAGCCTCTTCTTGTACACAATGGTCTCCGTGATTATTAGTCCACCATTCTACAGCTAACAAGGATGTCAAGCAATTTCAGACATGAAGAGATAAAGTAAAGAAAATCCCTAAGGAATACAAAAGAAAAAAGTGATATTTCCAGGGCTTGTTTATGCTGAGAATAGGTGCAACTGGGGAAAGAGCCAAAGGATTTAACATAGATATCATATGAAGCTACTGAGGAATCTATTTGATGTCCTGCTTGGTCATATCCAAAAAGATCTTTTACCTGAAAATATTCAATAGCACTAATGGATATAAACAAATCTGTTAGGTCAGGCCAAGGCCCATCCTTGTCCAAGATTTTGTTTCTCACAGCTGCCCATGGCATCTCCTGCTATTGTTGCCCTGCAACCAGATTTGGGATGTCTATTGCCCCTAACCTGAGGGTAACATTGGTTTTTCAAGGCCAATAATACTTGAAAAACCTGTCCTTCATGAATTTATTCAGTTTCTTGTAAAGTCATCCATTAGTGGCCATCACAGATGTTATGGTAAATAATTCCACTGGTCAATGATGTTCTTGTACATAGTTGCAAATACATAGGTATGTGTTAACACAAGTGCTACACAATCTGTTGGACAATGCACACAATGTCTTCCATTATGTCTACTATAATAGTTCATAGACTAGGTTTCCTTCCAGAATTTCCTCTGCATCTCTATATTTGCTCTATTCAGTTATGATTTAATACTTCAACCAAAACCACAAGTCATTGTAATTAGGGATATATACTCCTGAGGTTATTTGTACAACTGGGAAGTAGGGGTTCTAATGAATGGATTATTCCATCTCTTCTCTTTTCCCTGAAAATTGGTCATGGTTTTGATCAATTTTCAAAAACAAGAGTTCACATAAACAAAGATTAGGGAATTTCTATAGGAATTATTTTGCAGTAAATACCTGGCTGCTGTACTGTTATGAATGGATAAAGAGGATTATGACTAAATCCTCTTCTTAAAATTCTCTTTCCATACAGAGGCAAGTTGAAGCAATATCTATAGTTTACTTTTAAAACTTGTTTAAACAGGTAGCTGGTAAGTTGTCATATTCTGTTCTGAAGAAACATATTAAGAAAATGTTCTGGAGACCCTTTTCTCTTTAGCCTTTCCTTCATTTGACCTCACTTGTCCTTTCCTCTTTTTCAGTTGAATTGTACAATTCAGAAAACCCAGTATAAATAAAGACTACAGGGACTGGAGAATTCCATTTGCTTCTTTCTTAACTGTGGTACATCTTCAAATATTTTTGTATCAATATCAAATATATCACAATAGACATTCTTATTCAGTAGAAAATACTTTACCTCTTCTTCACTCCAAATTGTGGAAAAAATCAATATCAGAACTACACTATAGGTGGATTTTCATAATAAGGATATTGTAATATGACCATTTTTCTTTCAAAATAGTATATTCAATATTTATTACTCTGTTTCAAACCAATATATTATCCTTTTTCCCATCCTGAGCATATATTGGGATGATGGTAGAAGTCTGACACTTTGTAAGATAATCTTCACATTAGAGATCCTGGCTTGCATAGAATATTTTGAGCATGCTTAGAACAAAACTGGACTTTGGTTATGCTTGTGACATAGTGACCAAAATATGCCTCAGTTCATTGGTATTGCTTTTATCATTAGCATGGAGGACTGCACATGGCACTGGCATGACTAGACTGATAAACTTATCTATAAACTTATGAAAAAAATTTATAGGAAATACTCATTTGGCCAAAGTCATGATAAGCAGTAAAAGTCAATTTTATGGGCCCATCTGGAGTGACAATGGCATGTGGCTAATGTAAAAAGGGTAAATGAGGGAAGGAAGGAAGGAAGGAAGGAAGGAAGGAAGGAAGGAAGGAAGGAAGGAAGGAAGGAAGGAAGGAAGGAATAACAGATCTGAACAAAGATGGCCTGATCTTGTGGAGTAGAGCTGATAAATACTTGAAGGGTAATGGAAAAAAAAGATAAAATTATAAATGAAAGGGTTAAAATGTGTCAACACACAGCCTGCTTTCATACATGCCTTCCTGTTGGCTGTTCTTATATACACATAGACACACAAAGAAAACTTTTGTTTTAGACAGTTGATAAAAGAAACTGGATTCAAGAGTTAGTTTAGTTTCCCATATAAAATTGTTCCCACAGAAGGAGGAAGAGCTATCAGGCTGGGAACAAAAACAGTCTTAAAGTACCAGAGAAACTCAGGAAAAGGAAAGCAACAGAGAGAAGGAGGTATGTAACATCTCAGGCATCTCTGATGTATCTCTGATATCTCAATTTCTGCTGAATAGCTGTTGGTTTTAGGAAAACGTATGGGGAACCTTGCAGTCCTAAAATGGACTGGGCAATGTTACCCTGCTGAAGTTTTGCCTTGAGGCTAGGATGACAGAAGGCATTGAAGGAGGGCACAATCTGTAGAAGTAAGTCTAGAGCAAAGAACAGGAGGTGCCTTGGGAGACCTTTCACATATGATCCCTCAGAGATTAAATATGATAAAGGATACGAGGTTTTATCAGACAGAGAAAAACCGCTTGCCAGCTTGACTGCTACAAAATTCTGAAACATGCTTTTATTCAATAAGGCACAAATCTAAATCTGCAAAATAAGACAGATTTCATTTGTCATTATTTCCAAACTATCCCTTTCTTCTGCTGCTATATGACTATTTATTTTTCTAAATTATTAATTTGTTCTAACAGTATTTTAAGATATTTCCACTTTATTTTTTTCCCAAAATAGGATAGTTTATTTTTTTTTTGAAAAAGTTTTTTATTTTGTATTTACAACAATTTCATCTTTCATTTCAAACCGTGTGTCAACTGGGTACATATATCTCGGGCTTACAATTAAAATTAATACTTTTCTTACCATGTAACAATGATCACATTTTCTTATAGCTATTATTTGATATATCTATTATTATTTAATAATCTTAACTTGTTTCTCTATATAGTCATCTAATCCATTTTAATTTGTTTTATTTTCCAACCATTGATAAAATAGATCCCATACCATGTAATATTCTATTTCTTTCTTCTTTTTCACTGATTACCAATGTTAACCTATTCATCACTGCACATTCACATATTTTCTCAATTACTTTTCCCTCTATCGGTATCTTATCGCTTTTCCAATTCTGATCAAATACTATTCTAGCTGCTGTTAATACATGTATAATTAAATATGTTTTTTCTTTACTGTAACCTTCAGGTATCATCCCTAATAAAAAATATTTCAGGTTTCAAATCTATATGTTGCTTTATCATTTTTTCCAACCATGTGCATTTTTGATAGTTTATTTGATGCTTTGATATGATATAACTTTTGTTTCCCTATCAAAGCTAATTTTCAGTTTGACACCAGGTGGATAGTTATGATGAACTTTGTGGAAGAAGATCAAACTTTAGAACTCCATCTCTTGCTAGTCAGAGAATGTATGGCTGGCACCCCTGTTGAGCATGTTGACAGCTTCAGAACTGCAGTTTCTTTTGGAGTGAAATTCCTTTATTTTTAGACTCTACAGCTATGACATTCAGCACTAAATTTGCTCTTGTTATGAATAATATCCTGCCAGTTAACAAGCGGGAACAAAAAGATGCTTTAGCAGAGCTCCCTCTACCACCCACTGTCACCACCTTGTTGTTTGTTTTTTCAAAATAAATTCAGCAAGCAGACAGGAGTTCAGGCATGCTTGAATTAGGAGGGCAGGAAAGGTAACATTGATGTGAACTATAGGCAAATCACAGCAAAGTTTGTGGTACTTTTCATTTACCCCCAACACAACTCAGATGTGTTTGCCACTTGCCAAGTCTGCAAAATCTATAGTAGATTCCCCCTGAGCTTGATTGTTTGCTTGCAGATGTTTCATTACCAATCCAGACAATAACTTCAGTATCTTCCCTTGTCAGATGGGGATGTTGTTTTCTCCTTGGTAGTTCCTTGCTTGGGTCATTATTTTCTGCTTGATTGTTTGTCTGAGTTGGATGTTGATTGCTGGTAAGGAAGGGTTCTGGTCTTTTCATTTTTTTAGCTTGTTGTTTCTTTTGAATTGTATATTTATCTCTATGTGCCTGTTGATGTCTGATTTGTCTGAGTCTCAAGCTTATAGAAATTTTCTAGCATTTTCAGATTTAACTTAATCTATGATATTCACAATTTTCCAGTTGAAACTATGATTAAGTCTGTCAATATGTTATGATAGTAAGGAATTTTCATCATGTCTTCTGACTGCTAGTTAGTGTTCCTGAGTATGTTGTGCTAACCTTCTGCCTGTTTGTTCATTATCACATTATCACATTATCACATTATCACAGTTCTTATGCTGTATGTTGTAAATTGCTCCTGTTTTTTTCTTCTTGGGCTGAGTGCTTTGGTTTACTTACAATGTTTTGGAGGGTTTTACTTGGTTTGTGTACTACTGTGATGCCATGTGGTTGCAGTAGTTTGTTGTTGGTTGTTTCTGAGATGTTTTTGATGCATGTCAATATTATCCTTTTCATACCTTGAGTTGTGATGTGGTAGGTTGAGTGGTCAGGCCTTTTTGATAAATTGTATGGGTATCCATTTTGTTGGAAGATGTTTTATAGGCAGTCAGTTTCCTTTTCCTGGTGCCCTGAGTTGCTGCAGTGTGTTTTGTACATCTGAATGATATTCTTACACAGCTCTTCTTGTGGGAATTGAATTGCTACTTTAGTGAGTTCAACACATTTGTGTTTGTAATTTGCTGCTATTTCCTCTACTGATGAGGATATTCAGAAAAAGGTAGTATGTCAAAATTCAGTGTAATGCTGAAATATATGATAAAGTCAAGTCATATCATGAACTAATATTACATACCTGAAATTCCTTGCTAGAGGAATTTCTTTGTAAGGAAACATAAATTTGGGACTTCAGTCTTCCCACAAGCAGTTTTCCATGTTAACTTACAGGCAAAACTTCCTTTTTGGTTTAACATTTTTCATGAACAGAATTAAAAAAGGAATACATTCAATGATAAACTTCATTCTGTTTCAAGACTTTGGGTTTAGACTTGACAAAATATAGGGAAATTTGTCAAGAAATTGGCTTCCTTATAATTTTTCTTTTCAATTAAAATAAATGCTAAGGAAATATTTAAATACTTCTTTTGTGATTTTCCTCTATAAAGTATAGTTTTAAATATCTATTAATAAGAATATATAACTTTATATTTCTGTCCACAGATCTCCTATGGCAGGGCTACAAAATTATGAATGGCCAAACAGAGCAAAGTATTTGCATCTCTGTGCTATTTTCTAGTGATAGTCTAGAAATAATTCAGTATGTCAGAATATCATACGGCTAGTGAATTACAACTATTTAGTGTGGTGCTCAAGAATACTCTAAAATCTTCCACTTCATTACAGATTTAATTTTTTTGCTTTTAATTTGATTTTAACAGAACTTTGAAAAATAAAACATTAGGGAAAGAAATGAAAGGTGGAGGGAGTAAAACAACAAAAGAATGAGTAGCACAAATAAATTTGTGCTGCATTTTATAAGCTATAAATAAAAGTATATTTAGATTTGGGATGTATAGTCCATAAGCTGTGAATATCTCTCAGTTCACAATAAATAGCATCTAAGATTTTTATGTATTGATGCATATGTGTATGTGAACACACACTGTGAATACTATCTAGACAAAAATATACATACATGAGTCTTACAAATATAGCATCCCATCAAAGATTTATTAACTTAAACCTGTTTCATCAGATGCAATAAAAAGTATGCTAAATCTAAAGAAATGTAAACAGATGTATACTAGTTAGGGGGATATTTCACAAGTTAAGTTATGATGAAGAGAAGACAGTGGACAATCACTCCAAAAGTCCCTTGGTTACACTCTCCCAACCTCCAAAAAGGCAATTTCCCTGTGGGAATTATCTTATGTGTTAGAGTTGTAGCAACTTAGCTATAGATCAAAGTGGTAAGATAGCAATGTAGACCAATTGCAAACATATGGATTATCTTTGGAGCATCTTCTGGCTTAAACTGAAGATAATTAAGAATTAAGAATTGAAAATGTTATAAAGTTATAAAGTGACCTCTATTATGCTTCAGATTATCTTAATATTTTGGAGAAATTTTTTTTAAATGGATTATTTTATTTATTGTAAACACTATTAGACCCTTAGTAAAATGCATTTTCCTTTTCCTTATCGATTTTAAAGAGAAAATTCGATGATATCTGTGTAAAATGTATCAATTAAATCAAATGATTTAATATATACATTTGATACTGACCTCTGCTTAAGGCTATTATGGCCTTGCTAATAAATATGCCTGGACACTTGATAATTTTTCTATTTAGTACTTTTTGACAGACAGTGTCATGCCCCTGTTGGAATCTGATTTGGAGGGGGAGGCGAACAGCTGACAGGGAGTGGGAGTGTGGCTCCGATGGCTGTGGAAGAAACTAGGGAAGGGCACAATCTGGCTGGGCAGAGCAGGGGAGAGGTAGAGCAAGAGAGAGGGAATTCCCCACCCCCTCTTCATCCTAGGGCATGCAGGGAGGAACAGAGAAGGGAGCAATGTGAGTTGGATGGCTTATGGGGGAGGAAAGGACCATGATTCCCTTCATTAGCTGCAGCTGGGAACATAGTGTTTAAAAAGGGAAGCTGCGTGCAGCAAGTTGTTGGGAGCAAATCGTGAATTAATCTGGTATTGTTGTGGCTTATCTGTGCATCTTCCCAACTGTGTGAGTGTTGCCATGCTTTCAAGTCTGAAAGTCTTTCTCTTGCCCTGTCATGTTAATTACTGCGGCTTTGTTTGTTTGGATTTTTAGTTACAGTCTGTATGTGCCTTGTTTTAGACTGAATTTTCTACAGTTAAAGATTGTTCCTGGGAGTTTTTTTCTCCAGCCAAAGGTAACCTGGACATTGGGGGCAAAGTTGGAGATAATAAAGGGACTCTTCTTGCTTATTTGACTGTGTTGCCTTTGTGCCGTGCCCCGGGTCATCACAGATAAAAAAATTCAAAGGTAACATATGTAACTCCCAAAACTGCTTTCTGGGTTCAAGGACCCAACACATTATATTATTTTTGGCAAGGTCAGCTAAAATATGTAACTATATAGTACAATCCATTTTTTTGTTATATTTTTATCTAGTTATTAGTAAAGTTTATCTTCTATAGCTTTGTCAAATCACACAAGATGGATACTTTTCTTATAATAAATTATTTGCTTTTACCCTTTACACATGATTTGGTTCTTATTAGAGGTGCATTGTGGATGTTAAGAAATAGAGAGCTACTTCAGAACAGGTATTAATTTACACTGAATGAATGGGCCCAAATAAATAAACAGAACCTGGTGTGTTTCAGTATTGGAGCTGCTAGAAAAGCTATGTCTTGTCTGGAATTTGGACATGTTGTAAAAATGTAACAACACAGAAGATTTGGAAATAATTTCCTTTCATCCATATATATGTGTGTGTGCATATAAGTGTATGTGTGTTTATGTGTATGTATATGCACACACACACACACACACACATTGAGGAGCTGAATTATATTTAGAGAAAAATCTGTCATAAAGTCAGGATGATCCTTATGATCAGACCCAACCAATCACAGAGTTTTACAGATACAAAGGTTAGGAGAAAGGGAAAGCTTTAATCTTACCTTTGACTAACTTTGACTTCATTACATCTCGTAGTCTAAATCAGTGGTTCTTAACTTTTGAAAAATCACTTGAGCCATGAGGAAGGTGTCATCGCCCCCATAGCGACTGCTTGCTCGCTCTGGCATGCCAGTGGGTGAACCTGCAGGGCGGCCGGCATCTGAAGCCCCATCTTGCTTTAGCACCCTCTGCGGCCCCAGGGACGCTAAGAGGCGGCAGGGGGGCGTTCGAGGCACCGGCCCTGCAGGCTCACCCCATTGACTGTTGTACTGCACCTGAACCGGCACCTCGAATGCGGCAGCATGTTGGGAAAAGCCTCCGCCACCGCTTTCCCAAAGTGCTGCCGCTCTCACATTCTTTCTGTCTGTCCATCTGTCCGTCTGTCCATCCATCCATCCAAAAGGTCTGTCTGTTTGCCTGCCTGCCTTCCTGCCTATCTACCTACCTACCTATCTACCAATATAGATCTCTCTCTCTCTCTCTCTCCTATCTTGCTCCATCACCCCCATATCACCCCCCTTCTGTTCCTTTGCCCTCACATCACCCCTTTTCATTCCATCGCCCCCCTGAAAAACAAAATCTCCCCTTGGGGGGCAATATTGCCCAGGTTAAGAACCACTGGTCTAAACTATAATAACTAACATCTTTTTTTCTGAGAAATTATGGATTTATTCTGCAAGTAAAATAAAACAAAACATTACCCACCACTTATATTTCACCTATAGTTACTGAGGATTAGAAAGGTCTATTATTACAAACACACCTTCCCTTTGTACAAGAAAAACTCAATAATTTCAGAAATCTATCAAGTTTTGCAGCATTTTCTTGCCACTACTGCAAATACTACTATTGCTGAATATTTCATTATTTTGCCACATACAAATATATAGCTTTGGGTCATTTTTTCATCAATAAATAATTGAACAACTGTAACATTTTGATTAATTTGTTTAATTGGCTTCTCTTCATTGAGTTTTGGGTCTTGTTTGAAAAACAGAGCATGTTTCAGGACAAATTTCTGCAGAAATATTGAAATTTCAAAACGGTTCACAAACTTTTAAGCACCATTGTATAACATTGACTCATTCATAATAATCTTTAATACTTGCTAATTTAATCTAATTATATTTTAAGTTACAGATATTTATATTCTTCATAAGAATATTTATATTCTTCATTTGCTAGGCAGTGGGATGAATGGAGCCCCTTTTTCTGAATCTTGTTTAAGGCCAAATGTTAGGTCAGTCAATCTGTCCTAGAGCATTCTGTACTGAATTGGACTATTGCCTGAGATGTGATTGGGAGCTATACTCAATCAGATAAATCTCTTCAAACCCAATTATTTATTAAGCATTCTTTATGTAACTGTTATAGCAGTGGGAAAAGTTAAGAGCTTCTATTTCTTAATCTATTTTTCAGCACTAACCTAATTCTCAATAAAATCAAAGTTATTTAAGTCTAGCAAAGCTTATTTATAACCTCTTTTTTTCCAAAGATTTCAGAGCAGCAATTAAAAATAAGGAAGTAAAAATATAGTCAGTTAAATACATAACAATCAGCTATAATAAGCTATATCAAAAGTTAGACAATAGTCATTGCAATATAGGACAGATAAAAATGAATTCCATTACAATATAATCAACTTCTGGGGAACTTCTAAAGAAGAATGATGGACTGATTGTAACTAACAGAATGCAGCTGACAAATGGATAGGCTTGTTTGACCTGCTCTGGACAAAGAAAGGATGAGAGATGCCCAAGCTGCACTCCATACAGTTGCTTCTCATGAGGGAATGCAAGGACTCTGTCAGAGCCTTCCAAAAGGATATTCAGTTTGCTCTTCCTTTGGTAATTCCTTGGAATATTTAATTTTGCATATTAAGACTTTTAAAATAAATGCATGCTATTGGAAAAGAAAAATCATTTTCAATACTGGTGACATAATAAAGATAAGCAACATATAATGGCATTCAGAGACATTTTTGAGGAATTGTACTGGGGCTTTGAATCAATAATGTCAGCTGTGCTGTGTGTACTTAGGAACAGTCTGTTCCAGGAAGAAGCTCTTACAGAAAAAGATTTGCAAAATAATTTATCTGAGAACAACATGAACAAGAAATTGTCATGAGACATTTAAAAAAAATCAGGTAAGGCTTTAAAAATTACAAAGAAAATAAAAATGCCAATCTCAGAGACCAATTGGAATCATTTCTTATCACTGGATTTACAAAACAAGCTTTTTAAACTTTTGAAGAAATTTGTGACAAACAATAATTATCTGAAAGGATTAAAAGCAAGAGTGGTTTATGCAAAAAAGAAGGAATACATAGTTGGTTTATTTGATCGGGGTTAAAATGGGACATGGCTGGTTCTTTTTGGACTTGCTGACATCTGGACTGAAAAAAAATGTATTGGATTTGCTTACAGTTTATATGGTGTTTCAGCTCCCCCCCCCTATTTTCACTTGATGTGTCTTAATCTGAGTACATCTAAATTGGCTTTGAATCTAATTGTCCTTTCATTTAAACTGAGGAGATTTTTGTGAGCTTGTTCTCTTTAAAGGAGAAATCGTCCTTCTTGCCATATTAAAATTCAGTCTTTTGTTCATATTAGGATGTGGGTACCACTGTATGCCTTCTAAATGTGGATTTGCTTAGAGTTAGGAACTGAAATATGGAATGAGGAGTTTAGCATTTGATAATTAGTGTTATTATTTTAGGGCTCTGTCTGAACTTTAATATCTGGATTGGAGAAAACATTACTTATTGGATTTGCCTATAGATAGGAGGAGATATGACATGGAGTTAATTAAGTTAATTCTCATTGCAGAATACCTTATGCCACCCGACTTGAGGCTCTAGACCTAGAAAACCTAGAACTACGCTGCCTTCGGTCTGATCTAAGTATAGTATATAAAATCATACATTGCAATGTCCTACCTGTCAATGAATACTTCAGCTTCAACCATAACAATACAAGAGCTCACAATAAATACAAACTCATGGTTAACCGCACCAAACTTGATTGCAGGAAATACGACTTCAGCAACAGAGTGGTCAATGTCTGGAATACTCTACCTGACTCTATGGTTTCTTCCCCAAACCCCAAAAACTTTAACCTTAGACTGTCTACTATTGACCTCACCCCTTTCCTAAGAGGTCTGTAGGGGGTGTGCATAAGCGCACCAAAGTGCCTGTCCTATTGTTTCTTTTTATTTTCTTATATGCATCCATGTATTTATAACTATGTTTATACTTATACCTATTATCTTGTAAGCAATTGACTAATCAAATAAATAAATAAATAAAAGAAGAGATGAAGAGATAGTGAAATGGTATATACTTGTCATGAGGACAAGTATAAGTAAGTGGTTAGATGTCACTTTCTTTTATGTTTCTTTTTTGTTTTCCTGCACCTTTTATTCTCTCTATTTTTTCCCTTTTTGTTTTTAGTTTGTATTATCTTTTACTACCGTAATTAAAATGTTTAATAAAATTAGTTCTCTGTGCATACCGTTGCTGTTGAAGTTCACTGCAGAACAGAATTTGGAGTTCTGGAAGGAGACATACATTTTAAAATATTTAGCTAACCTCCTGAGACTTTATTATTCTGTCATTTAATGTGTTTAAATTCAACCAGATGGTGACTGGTACCAAAAAACGCTATACATGAGAGTTATCATCCTCTATTTTCTTGTCAAAATGTCCAGCTGTGAAATACAATATTGAGAATAAAATCAATAAATTGCAAAATCAAACATCCATAGCTTTAAAGGAGGTAATCATAGCTGCCTTCAGGATGTCAAGCTGTAATATCAAAGATAGTCAAGAACACAGCAGTCTGGACAATATGATTTGACACCCAAATAATGTTTTGCACCTTCCCTCTGGTAAAGTAACATTTTTCTGAAATGGTGCGTAGCATGCTTTTCTAAAATGCTGCAATGCAGATTTTTTCTCTATTCCTCTCCCCATGCTTTTATTATTGCAATGTGCACTTTCCGTGCCATACAAACCACAAAAGTGTTTTTTAAATGAAACCAGCAAAATTTAAACCACTCTGAATGTAAACTTCAGTTTGATTTTTAATATGTATACAACTTCTTCACTGCTTATAGCTATGTAAGAATTCAGCCATTGGCATCCCATTGCAAATGTTGCATAATGTGCCATACTAAATTGGTGTATACTGAATACACATGACCAGTTCTCTCTAGGTTGGAACTTCCACACTAAACAAGCATTTTCCCACCATCTAAACTGTAAAGCTATGGAGTTGTCAGCTAGAAAGAACTCAGCACAAGTCAGTTCATGTTGCTAATCATTTGTTGGTTTAAAATAGATAGTTTGATGATTTAATAATATGTGATACCAGTGAGCTGTTGCCATTCTACATCCTCCTCTGACTAGAAACTCAGTCATCTAGGTCTTGGTTGTCCCAAAGGTGCTTTTTCAGGAGGCAACTGGACTTTCTGGTTTTTCTTTGAAGACATCAGAGCTGAAGAAGCTTCTTGGATAAGAAGCTAAACATTTTCAAAGAAAAATCAGAAAGTCCAGTTGCCTCTTGAAAAAGCACCTTTGGTATTAGAACCTAAGCAGTATTTTCTTCCATTAACCTCCCTACTTAGCAAGCAACAATAGAATAAAAAAAAGTTAGGAAAACCTTTTTCTTTTTACTCCTTTTTCTTTTTACCTCCTTTTTCTTTCTTTCCTTGTCACCATTCTTTTTATCCTTTACTGGAATGCTATTGTAACCTATGTATTTGTAAATATATAGGTTACAATAGCATTGACATGTAAATATTTTTAGGGATACACATGGTATTCTTGGTCAGGCTATCAGTGATGTGAGAAAATTACATTTCCCAGTTTCTCTTCTTTGGAATATTTTCACAACAGCATGACAGGGGGGAAAGAATACACCCTCAATGGAACAACAGAAGATATGGAGCTGCTGCAAAAAAAACCACCAATGGATATTTTCGGAGTGGTCAAGAGAGGCCTATTTTCCTTTGCAAGCTTTGAGATACATGATTTCAGAAGCAATGTTTAATTCCCAGGTTCCACATTCATGAATGGGGTTAAGACTTTTCTCTTCAAACAGGCTCTTTGAATTGTAGAACTAAGAATTATATCTATGTTCACCCTTTTTAAACAGTTTAGCAGAAGGCTTTTATACCTGTTAATACATGGATATGGCCACTAAAACATGCTGTTCATTTCTTCTGTGCAATGTATCTCAGCACCACCCTAATGGAGCAGTCTAATAGGCTTATCTAGCAATGCAGTCAAGTGCAGATTCACATTACATCAGAATGCACTCACTATCTGTTATGTATGCAGGTTTGAATGTCATTGGTTTAGTTTGAACTGTTCTTGTAAAATGTCAGAAATGATTGGTTTAATAAGGAAAACCCTGCACTCTGATTGCTGCATATCCTCCATGCTGCTGGCTATAAGTAGCGTTTCAGCCCAGCCAAATTGGGTCTATTATGAGCTGTAGTCACCATAAACTCTTCACTGAAGCACCCCATCTGACTCTTCGCAAATCCAACACTATGCATTTGAGGGTGGATCCTTCCAAGAGAAGACAATGCGGAGAACAAGCTGAGAGAGATGGCTGAGCTGAACACCCCCAGCCCCATTCGATCCGACGCAGAAGACTGGGACTGTGATGCAGATCGCTTCCAAATGTATTTGGAGGGAAACGATCTCAGCCAACATTTCTGAGAAGCTGGAAGAGGGCTGTCTTTTCACCCACTGGGCGGTCTGGCCAAGCTAAGATGCATAAGGTGTTGTTGTCTGCATGAAGAGTCAGACGCTAAGAGTTCCAGTAAAGAGTTTATTCAGTGACTACAGCTCGAATGGACCCAAGTTGGTTGGCTACGGCTGCCTCTTATAGCCTGCAGCTGTGGTTGCCAGCCAATGGGAGTGCAGGGTTTCTTCCGCACTATTTAAACCAATACCATTTGACATTTTACAAGAACAGTTCAAATAAACCAATAACATTCAAACCTACATACATATAACACCCTCCCCACTAGGTTCAGTCCATACCAAACCCCAACCTATCTAATGTATTCCTTTAAATAGGTGGGGCTCTTACTGTACGTTGAGACCTTCGGTTCAGAAGTTTTAACTTCTCACCAGTGAGAGGGGAAATGTGTCTGCTGACATTCCCTGTTGGGACTTCCTGTGAAAGGAGACCCTGTTAGACTGTTAGAATCTGGTCTCTCCTCCCAACCCATCTCCATTCCAATGTCAGCACCCAAGTCAGGTAGTGATGTGCAATCTTCCACTTCTAAGGATGGATCTTGGCATTGTGACAGGGTTCGATGGTTCCTGTTGTAATGGCTCAACACATGGGGTTGATTCTTGCTTGCTGATTTTCCTCCTGTTCCTCCCCTTCCCTAGAAGTGACATCAGGTGAGGGACCCAGAGAGAGACAGGGGCGATGTTCCTGAGGGAACCTGGATCTAAGTTGGTCAATGCCTGCTCCAGAGGAGGCCATCCTCTGTTTGTACCCTGTAAGAACGAGGGCCAGTGATGTGAGTTATTTCAGCAGGAATCCACAAAGGTTCACCTATAAGGTTCCTAGCATATACAGAATCACCCACACTGAAAGAACGAACTTTGGAAGTGGAATCCAGTGGTGCTATGCGTGGTGGGATGAAGGTCAAGGGAAGACCTAGTTTCCTACCCATCAACAACTCTGCTGGGGATAAGTTATTTGATGGGCTAGAGATGTGCTGAACACTAAGAAGTTTTTCAAGCTTCTCAGTGATGTCCCCAGGACCCAGCTGCTGAAGCTTCTCTTTGGTAAAGCGACCATATGCTCAGCCCGCCATTAGCCGAAGGGTGCCAGGGGGTGAGGGCATGTCTGATACCCTGTTGTGCTAGAAAGGATTCAAAAATGTTAGATGAATTGAGGGCCATTGTCAGAGACAAGGACATCTGGTAACCCATGGGTTACAAACAATTTTCTGAGCTGCTTGATGACAGCATCAGTTGTGGTGGATGTCATGGGAATTACCTCTAGCCATTTGGAATATGCATCTACTATAACTAGAAAAGTGTGCCCTCTAGTAGGGCCTGCAAATCAATGTGGATCCTAGACCACGGGCCCTAGGACATTCCCATTCCTGTGTGGGGCGGAGGTGGAGCAGGCCTGACTACCTGGCAATTGGGACAAGATGCAACCCAGTTTTCAACCATTTTGTCAATACCTGGCCACCATACATAACTCCTGGCCAATCCCTTCATCCTTACAATCCCAGGATGACCCTCATGTAACATTTCCAAAACCTCCCTTTGCAGTTTTGCAGGAATAACCACCCTACCCCACAAAATACATCCTCTTAATACAGATAATTCAGTTTGCCTGGACTTAAAAGGTTGGGCAAGGTGAGGTAGATCTTGAAGAGGCCAACCTTTCTTAATCCAGCCTATAACAGGAGCCAACACAGTGTCTTTGGCAGTCTCTGGCAATCTCAGCAGCATGGACTGGAAGCTTAGCAACAGTCTCTAGGAAAAAGGTGTGTGTTTCAGGTTCAAAGTCCTCCTTGTGGCAAGGCAGTGGGCAACGACTCAGTGCATCAGCATGTCCAATGTCCTTGCCAGGCCTGTGAATCAGTTTGTATGAATAGGCTGCAAGAAATTCAGTCCACCTCAGCATTCTTGGTGACAGGATAGTAGGTGTAGGTTTGTCTCCTGCCACAATGCCTAATAAAGGTTTGTGATCTGTAACAATGGTAAATGACCTGCCATACAGATATTCATGAAATTTCTTGACAGCTGCAACAACTGCTAATGCCTCCTTGTCCAGTTGGCTATAATTCCTCTCTGCTTTGGACAAAGTGCGAGAGTAAATGCAATAGGGGCTTCCTTCCACTGGGAAGCCTGTGGCTCAAACCCCACCCCCACTCCAAAGGGATGCATCACAAGTCAGTACAACAGGCAAATTCTCAGAGAATTGTATCAATACAGCATCAGATGTGATTAGTCTCTTAATACTTAATGCTGATTGTTCCTTCCTCCCCAGATCCAAACAGCCTTTTATCAAGCAGACATGTAAAGGTTCAGCAATGGATGCCTTGTGAGGTAGAAACATGTGATAAAAGTTAATGAGTCCAAGGAAGGCTTGCAAATCTGTTTTGCATTTAGGTTTAGGGGCTTTGATTGCTTTAACCTTGGCATCAGTAGGGTGGATGCCATGCTTGTCAATCATGTAGCCCAGGAACTCAACTCTGTCTGTTTAAGTGTGCATTTGTCTTCCTTGACTTTTAACCCCGCTTTTCTGAATCTGGTAAGGACTTCTCTGAGTCTTTCTTGAAGCTGAGTGTCATTTTCAGCAGAGATTAACACATCATCAAAATAAGGCACTACCCTGGCAGTCCTT
Organism: Naja naja; assembly: GCA_009733165.1. Classification (NCBI taxonomy): domain Eukaryota; kingdom Metazoa; phylum Chordata; class Lepidosauria; order Squamata; family Elapidae; genus Naja; species Naja naja. Next base: position 200,767,339 of record CM019148.1, on the reverse strand, counting down.
GCAGCATTCTTTCCATAAGACTTTGAAAATGCCAGGTGCCACGCTTACTCCAAATTGTAACCTTTACATTTGAAGGCACCTCTGTGAGTCACAATTGTTTGGGTCTGCAGTGGCATCATCAACTGTTATTGTTGATATGCCTGGGCCAAGTCCAGTTTGGCAAAGACTGTACCCCTGCCAAGGGAATGAGCAGATGATGCACAACTGGTACGGTATGCACTCTGCTGCAGCACATGGTTAAGTGTCCCCATAGTCACCACAGATTCTTACTGACCCATCAGCCTTGACTGGTGTGACTATGGGTGTTTCCCATCTGGAGTGATCAGTGGGCTCTAAAACCCCTTGAGCAATTAATTTATCTAATTGTGCATCAATTTTTTCCTTTAAAGCAAATGGAACCCTCCTGGGCTTTAAACGAATTGGGGCACCTTGGGGTCTAGGCTGAAAGTGATAGGGTCCCCATATACTTGCCCAGTCCTTCGCTGAAGACCTCTGGAAACTCAGACTTCAAGGCCTCCTCCCATTCAGAGTTGCTCACGTGATTGATGCCAGTCACCGATGCCTAGTGGCTTGAACCACTCAAGTCCCAGCAAGCTTGGGCGATCCTTGTCCACGATGGTCAGAGGCAAACGCTTTAAACTGCACGCTGAAATCTCTTGCTCCAACTACTGGAATCTTGTTCCCTTGGTAGTCTTTAAGAGTCAGTGCTTGCTTCTGGAAATGTTTCTTCTGAATGTTGGGAAGTAGTCTGAATAGTGTCCCATGACACCATAGATAAATAAGAGCCTGAGTCCACTTCCATTTGGCAAGGCCTTCCTTCAATAAACACTCATCGCAGTACTTTTCTCTTTCAGTGAAGAATGACCAACAGTGATTGTTTGGTGAGTTTCATTCTTCCATTTGCTTTTGAATTTGCCCATTTTTTCAATGAAGTTGTTGGGCTTAAAGTCTTTTCAGGAAATTTCTTCCTACTAGGTAGAGTGGATGATTTGCAGACTCTGGCTAGGTGACCCTCACAACGTAGGCAGATGGTGTCAAAGAACTTGCATTCAGTGTGTGGCCCCCACAGCCTCTGCATAAAATTCTTGCCTATTTCTCCCAGGTCCCTTTTCTTTCCATTCTGAGTCTAAAAATCCCTCCACCTCACTGCAATCTGAATCAGAGTCTATTTGTTCAATGGGCTGTTGTGGTTTTCCACATCAGAATGGCTTGAGGCCTGGCTTGAGGCCTTGTTAATTCATGGCAGCTGCTGAGGACTTGGTGGCTTCCTGAAACAGCTTCTTCAATGGCCTCTTTAAACGGATCTTAGGTTTCATTAACAGTTTGCTTTGTAAGCATCTATCCTGAGACTAAACAACACGATGGCCTCTTCTAAGTTACAAGTCATAAACTTTTAACCACATGAAGTCATTAACATTGCCCCTGATCCCCACGGTAAAATTTGTGTCTCTCTTAATGACACGATACTTCAGGGGCGTAATGGGCTCTAAAAGCTTTCTAAATCAGGCCATTCCATTACCTTCAGTTCTGCAGCTCCCGCTAACGCCGCCATCTTGAAGACTGCCGACAAGAGTGCGTGAGAAATATTGCCTCTTCCGCCTCTCGGAATACGAGCGTTGTTTCCTTCCAGGTACATCTGGGCGATCCAGATATCATTCCAGTCTTCCGGCCGGATCGAACAGGGCTGGGGGTGTTCAGCACAGCCATCTCGCTTCTTCTGTTGTTCTTGCGTCAGTTTCTCTTCAGGGAATCCCATCTCGCCGCCAGTGTAAGCAGTTCATGAAGAGTCAGACGCGAAGAGTTCCAGCAAAGAGTTTATTCAGTGACTACAGCTCGAATGGACCCGAGTTGGCTTGGCTACGCTGCTCTTATAGCCTGCAGCCGTGGTTGCCAGCCAATGAGTGCAGTTTCTTCCCACTATTTAAACCAATACCAGACATTTTACAAGAACAGTTCAAATAAACCAATAACATTCAAACCTACATACATAACAGAAGGCATTGGCGGGAGCTGCAGACATGAAGGTAATGGAATGGCCTGATTTAGAAAAGCTTTTAAGAGCCCATTATTTCTGATGTTATCAGTGCCTCAGAGACAACAGTTTGCACGGTTTGATCAAGGGGAAAGCGAACGTTAATGACTGTGGGAGTTTAAGACATTAAATGCTTAGTTTAACAACTTGAAGAGGCCAGCTTAATCGATTAATTTAGGCCCAAGACAAGGTGCTTGCAAATTATTATTAAAACCTAGATCATGTTGAAGGAAGCCATAGAAGAGGCCTCCCTGCAGAAGCCACCAAGTCCCCAGCAGCAGCCATGAAGAAATAACAAGGCCTCAAGCCATCCTGATGTGGAAAAGTCCAACAACTCATACACAGCAAATAGATTCTGACAGACTGTAGTGAGGTGGAGGAAGGAATTTATAGACTTAGAATGGAGAGGAAAAAGAAAGACCTGGGAAGAAAGAGTTTTTACCAGAGGTTGGGGAAGCCACCCAAGACTGAATGCAAGTTTTGATACCATCTGCTCTCGCTAGAAAAAAAGAGGTCACCTAGCAAGAATCTGTAATCATCCAGAACTTTTTTTTTTATATAAAAGTTTTTTTTATTTTGATACAAACTCAAACAGGACATACAAACACATAAAAACATCCATCTTCCATATATACATACAGTGTGTCAGTTGGTTACAAATCCTTTGTGTCATCCTTTCATATTCATCACTCACAATTTATCAAAAGAAAATTTCTCATATTATCAATAAAACATTATGTATTTATCAATTATTACTTATGTACAATTAAACTATTTATTTCATCATATATACGAGATATATTTTTAATCTAAAATTTATGTTATACTTTCATCCAATGGTTATATATATCAACATTATATTTTATATCAGCCTATTATATTTCTATTACAAAATTATATAGTCTATTGCATTACCAAGTCTTTTATCCAACCATTGATAAAACAAATCCCATATCTTGTAAAATTGTTTATCTTCTTGTTCTCTAATTTCAAATGTCAGTTTACTCATTTCAGCACAGTCCATAATTTTCCTAATCACTTCCTCCTGCATAGGTATTTTATCATTCTTCCAATTTTTGGCAAATACAATTCTAGCTGCTGTTAAAACATTTACAATCAAATATTTCAACTCTTTATTGTAGATATCTGGTATAATTCCCAATAAAAATATTTCTGGTTTCAAGTCTATGTGTTGTTGTATCATTTTTCCAACCATATGTGGATTTTAGTCCAATATCTTTTTGCATCCGGACAAGTCCACCACATATGGTAATATGATCCAGGTAACTGATGACATTTCCAACATTTATCCGATTTATTCTTAAACATTCTTGCAATTCTCATCGGGGGTAAGTGCCACCTGTAAAACATCTTATACAAATTTTCTTTATAAGCAGTTGACATTGTCATTTTATAATTCTGGGACCATAATTTTTCCCATTTCTCTAGATCAATCCCATATCCAAAATTTTTCCCCAAGCAATCATTGTTTCTTTAACTTGTTCCTCTTCCATTTTAATTTCTAGAAAATATCCATAAAGTTTTTTAATCACCTTTTCATCAGTGCCCATCAATATTTTGTCTAGCCCAATCTGCTTGTTATAAATACCTTCTATTTTAATATCCTTATCAAATCTAGATTGTACTTGCAAATATGAAAACCAATTCATTTTATACCTTGTTCTTCCAACGCTTGCATAGATTTAAGTTCACCCCTTTCATTCAATATCTCACCATATCTAACTGTTTGTTCCTTTTTATATATTACTGGATATGAAAAGGCTTCAATAGTAGATATCCTTATTGGAATTTTCAAGTAATGTTGTTTTTTAATCTTTTCCCAGTTTAAAAACAAAGCTTCTCGAATATGTCTTCTAAAATACCCTTGTGTTTTAGTTCCCTTATACCAAAGGAATGCATGCCACCCCAATAGCAAGTCATGTCCTTCTAGAGTCAATAATCTAGTATTCCTTAGTGTTATCCAATCTTTTACCCACATCAAATTTGCCGCCTGATAGTATAGTTCCCAATTGGGCAAAGCAAGCCCTCCTCTTAATCTTGCATCCTGCAATAACTTGAGTTTTATTCTTGCTTTTTTGCCTTGCCATATATATTTCTACATCATTCAATTTAGGTCTTTGAAAAACTCTTTCCCTAATCTGATTGGAATTGTCTGGAATAAGTATAGAATTCTAGGCAATACATTCATCTTGATTGTTGATATTCTCCCAATCAATGATAGTTGTAAGTTATAAGGGGACATTGAACCATGCGCTTCAACAGAGCGCATATCCAGTTCCAGTGGTGCATCATTTATTACATTCACTTGGCAGGGTACAGTCTTTGCCAAATTGGATTTGGCCCAGGCATATCAACAACTAACAGTTGATGATGCCACTGCAGAGGCCCAAACCATTGTGACTCATAGAGTGGCTTCAAATGTAAAAGGTTACAATTTGGAGTAAGCATGGCACCAGGCATCTTTCAAAGCCTTATGGAAAGAATGCTCCAAGGACTGCCAGGGGTAGTGCCTTACTTTGATGATGTGTTAATCTCTGCTGGAAATGACACTCAGTTACAAGAAAGACTCAGAGAAGTTCTTACCAGATTCAGGAAAACAGGGTTAAAAGTCAAGGAAGAAAAATGCACTCTTAAAACTGACAGGGTTGAGTTCCTGGGCTATATGATTGACAAGCATGGCATCCACCCTACAGATGCCAAGGTTAAAGCAATCAAAGAAGCCCCTAGACCTAAATGCAAAACAGATTTGCAAGCTTTCCTTGGACTCATTAACTTTTATTATTTTTTTATTTTATTTATTTATTTTATTGGACTTATATGCCGCCCCATCTCCGAAGACTCGGGGTGGCTCACAATTAAAACATACAATACAATAATTATTTAAAAAAGAATTAAACAATTTAAGCCCAATAAAACCAGATTAAAATACTTAAAATTATCCCATGGCCCAGGTGAGGTAATCACAGCCCAATTTGGTCGAACAACCACATGTATTCACATGTTCCTACCTCAAAAGGCAACCATTGCTGAACCATTGCACAGATTACTTGATAAAAAGTCTGTTTGGGTCTGGGGCAGGAAGGAACAATCAGCATTTAACAGTATTAAAAGACTAATCACGTCTGATGCTGTACTGATACAGTTCTCTGAGAATTTGCCTGTTGTACTGACTTGTGATGCATCCCCCTTTGGAGTGGGTTTTTTTGAGCCACAGGCTTCCCAGCGGAGGAAGCCCCTATTGCATTTTACTCTCACACCTTGACCAAAGCAGAGAGGAACTACAGCCAACTGGACAAGGAAGCCTTGGCATTTGTTGCAGCTGTCAAGAAATTCCATGAGTATCTATATGGGAGAACATTTACCATTGTCACAGATCACAAACCATTGTGGCAGGAGACAAACCTACACCCACTATCCTGTCACCAAGAATGCTGAGGTGGACTGAATTTCTTGCTGCTTATTCATACAAGCTCATCCACAAGCCTGGCAAAGGCATTGGCCATGCTGATGCCTTGAGTCGCTGCCCACTTCCGTTTCACACTGAGGACGTTGAACTTGAGGCGCACACCTTTTTCCTAGAAACTGTTGCCAAGCTTCCAGTAAACGCTTTGCCAGAGAGACTGCCAAAGACACTTTATTGGCTCCTGTTATAGGCTGGATTAAGAAAGGTTGGCCTTTTCAAGATCTACCTCACCTTGCCCAACCTTTGTGGGGAAGGAAACTAGCAATGAAACCCCAACATCCAAACTGGGTGAAATCTTCTAGGCTCAAGGAAAGAAATTAAGTGCTAACATTCAATTTGATTTTGTCTGTCCTCGAGGCAATACATACTGTACTTTTCTGCCTCTGAATTGCCATCATAGATAGGATTACTTATTACACCTTTGTTCACCTTACTTGACAGAAGCCAAGCCTGCCCTCCATGTCCATCTTGTTTGTTGTATAATTTTAATAAACTTTGTATGAATTAAGCAGATATTTTGATCCCCATTTGTGCCTTAAAGGGTTACACTCTGGAAACAGGCTTTAGAAGGCCAAGACATCTCCATATTGATTACCAGATACAGATATTATAGTGTAACTGTGTTTCTATAGAAGCAAAAAAGGGAATGCAGTTTCCATCTTTTAGGGTTCTTCCAACACCCTGGTTAAGGACAGGAGAAGCATTTGTTGGTGGCAAATATGAGATGAAGGAAATCATTGCTGCATTACCATTATCTATTGGTAGACTTGATGGCAGACCCTTTGCAAGTTGCTTATATATTTACTATATACAACAGTATCTAAGCATATATACCTCAAGGAAACTCCAGTTCCACCAATTTCTCTCATTGGCTATGATGATTTGTATATATGGGAGTTGTTGTTTAATAGTATTTTGGAAAGCTGTGGGTTCCTTGCCTCTAATTTAAAGGCCTCATAGAAAAATTACATTTTAAAGCATTTGAATAAGTGAAATAATAAGGGCTGGCAGAGTACTGAAACAATTAACAGTTGCCAGGATTGGCTGTTCTAACACTGCCTAGCTCGCTCATAAATATACTTGATATTAATGAACTGAAAGAACAGTTGTGAATCATCAGGAGAAAGTTGTAAACTCATTATCATACCCTTTCTCAGAAGCTTTTTAAAATTCATTTTGCCCTAAGTAATTACCTAATAAAATCTTAGTAAATTGTATGAACAACTACACATATAATGGTATGTCATTCGGGAACTGGAAGAGGAAGGGAGAAAAATAAAAATAAGAAAGAAAGAAAGAAAGAAAGAAAGAAAGAAAGAAAGAAAGAAAGAAAGAAAGAAAGAAAAGATTAAATAAATAACTAATGCACACATTTGCCCCCAGGCATGTCATTTATAACAAAAAAATAACCAGTTATTGTTGAACAATTTAACAGAAAAATCTATTTCCCCAAAGACTGATCTGAACTGTTATAAGAACACAAATGGGTCTGAATATTTCCATTTGCAGAGGTGGAGTCAAAGAAGTCAATAGACTGGTCACAATTATGTGATCTAATACACACACATACACATCCCAAAATGAGGCTTAGATCACATAGGTGATCACAATGGTGGCCACCATCTTTAATTTTTTTAACCCTATCTTGGACACTTGCTCTTTCCATCAGCATCAGTGAGCCTAAGAGTACCATTTCCTACCACCTGTTCAACAACCTGCCTGCTTTATATAGCTTCCCATCTGGTTTTATTATTATATTATTAATTATATATTATTTATTATTATATTATTATTATTATCCCATCTGGACAACTGCATAACTGGATAGAAGCATTCCTGTCCAACAGACAACAAATGGTCAAAATTGGAAACGTCTTATCAAATTCTGTACCTGGCAACAGTGGTGTCCCCCAAGGCAGCGTTCTAAGACCAACTCTCTTCATACTCTACATAAATGACCTCTGTGATCATATAAGAGCAACTGCGTTCTCTTTGCTGATGATGTAAAGCTATTCAACACCACAGACAATACTGCTACCCTTCAAAAAGACCTCAGCTATGTATCAGAATGGTCAAACAAATGGCAACTTCAAATCTCAACAAAGAAATGCTCTGTCTTACATATTGGAAAAAAAATCAGAAAATAAAATACAAACTGAATAGTCAAGACCTTGTTGATGATCCAAACTCTGTCAAGGACCTTGGAATACTCATCTCTAATGATCTAAGTGCTAGAGCCCACTATAACTACATAGCCAAAAAAGCATTAATAGTTGTTAACCTAATCCTACGTAGTTTTTTCTCTGCTAATATCACACTACTAACTACGGCGTACAAAACATTTGCTAGACCAATACTTGAATACAGCTTATCCGTCTGGAACCCACATCACATATCTGATATTAACACAGTTGAGAAAGTCCAGAAATATTTCACAAGAAGAGTTCTCCACTCCTGTACTCGTTGCAGAATACCTTATGCCATCAGACTTGAGGTTCTAGACCTAGAAAACCTAGAACTACGCCGTCTTTGGTCCGATTTAAGTATAATATATAAAATCATACATTGCAATGTTCTACTGGTCAATGAATACTTCAGTTTCAACCATAACAATACAAGAGCACACAATAGATACAAACTCAAGGTTAACCGCACCAAACTTGATTGCAGGAAATACGACTTCAGCAACAGAGTGGTCAATGTCTGGAATACTCTACCTGACTCTGTGGTTTCTTCCCCAAACCCCAAAAACTTTAACCTTAGACTTTCTACTATTGACGTCACCCCTTTCCTAAGAGATCTGTAGGGGGCATGCATAAGTGCACCAATGTGCCTACCGTCCTATTATATTATTTCTTTTATTTTTCTTATATGTATTCATTTCATGTATTCATAACAATGTTTATCCTTATACTTATTATCTTGTGAGAGATTGACAAATCAAATAAATAAATAAAAATAAATAAATTATGTGAAGACACAGTTCTCTAGAAACAGGTATACTGCTAGGAAAAGGTGGAAGGGATTAGAAGAACAGGATTACCAGTCACAATGTTACAGATGGACTCAGGTGCAGTGGTGATCAGAGTATGCTATAGGGAGACCTGTGAGAAAATCTATTTGGGGTCCCTAGGAGTTGAAAATGACTTGATAGCACATAATCAGTCACAGTGACAGGATTCAAATTTTTTTACTACCAGTTCTGTGGGTGTGGCATGGCTTGGTGGGAATGGCTTGGTGGGAGTGGCAGGGGAAGAATAATGTAAAATCTCCATTTCCACCCCAATCAAGGGGAAGGATACTGTAAAATCTCCATTCCCTCCCCACTCCTGGAGGAAAGTTACTACAAAATCCCATTCCCTCCCCACCCCATTAACCTGCTTTCCAGCTCTGTTCTCCTGTGCAGAGCAACAAAAGAAGACCCATCCAATCAGCTGGAACTTGGGAGGCAGAGAATAAATGGGGGTGGGGCCAGTCAGAGGTGGTATTTGCTGGTTCTCCAAACTATTCAAAATTTCTGCTACTGGTTTCCAGAACTGGTCAGAACCTGCTGAATACCACCTCTGATCAGTCAATAAATCAATCAACCAATCAAAAATAGGCAGCATTGTTGCCTACTGTTTATTTTATGATGTGATCTGACAGTAAGAACCAATTTGGTTTATAGGTTAAAAATATCAGTCTAAAACTGGAAGATTGGGATTTCTAGTTTTGTTTTAGGCATAAAAGTCAATTGATGACTTTGGCCTCAGTCCTAGGAAGGAGGCAGAGATAAATCACTTCAGAAAATGTTGCTAAGGAAACTGCATGGCCTTAACCAGTCTGCCACCAGGAGTCAAGCCTGACTCAAAGGCAATCCCCTGCAAATAAATAAATAAATAAACAAATGAATAAATAATAGTAAAATAAATCAAGCAGTAGTACTGCTTATTGAAATAGGAGTTGTCAGAGAAATATCTTGTCATGGTTTGTTTCACTGGAGAAATACTGTGAATTGCAATGTGACAGAATTGATTTTGCTTCTTTGCTGGTGTGAGACCTGACTTCAAAATAGGACCTACTAGAATCTGTGGAAATTTGTGGATAAAAATGAAAGAGAGTAATTTGTTAATGAATTCTGAACCAAAACCACCAGATTCACAGCTCTCCGATTTAGGCAAGAATATAGCCAATATTCTTGAAAAGTTAGCACACCGCACTTGGGTCTTTAAATGTGTCACTGATAGTATTATTTTGGGATGGTTGCAGATAATTGGATATGTATTTTTAGCTAAAATTGAGGTTTAAAATAATACTTTGAACCAATTTAAAAAAAAAATCTTTTTTCTCAACCACTTTGACAATATAGCAATCAAACTAGGAAAATAAATAAATGTGAATTAAAAAATGATGTCATTCTCACATTGCCATTTGTGAATCTATCCCTTTGTGGCAGTGGGAGATGTTATATCAATAAATTACTCTGAACAGTGCTCAATATTTAACAGGGGTTGATGAATGAACTTAGATCTGATTCAAATTTGTAATTCAAGTAAGTTCAGATTTTTTAATCATACTGGAATTGAAGATATATATTACATTTATTTATTGTGGTTATATTACAATATAACTAAACATGCAGGGCCTTCAGGCTCCCTGGTATTGTTGGATGATTACTCTATAATTCCTGTCTGCTGTTCATGTTGACTGGCTGATGAAATTCAAGAACATCAGGAGCACCAAAGATCTGAATCCTGACCTAAATGTCTTGTGGAGTGCAAACCTTTGCCACATGTTCTTCTTGTAGATTTCAAACACACATTTCACCCAGACATTTGGAATAGCAGTCCACACAGGGTTTCCTTCATTAATATTTCAATAATGAAATGGTGTGATATGAAATATGAAATTCAAATTTGTAAAGTGAAAATATTGCCACATGCATGAGGCTTACTTAATTCTACTGTCATATATTTTTCGTTATGATTGATAAGGAATGTACAAGTGAAAAACAATGGAGACAATGCAGAGTAAAATATAAGAATGTTCCAAATGTCTAAACTATTATTCAGTACTATCATCTTCCTTTATAACCCAATTAATTTTAAAAAACAAAGCACAATTAAGTGGAACAAAATAAATTCTGGAATCTTACTATTTGGCACATGATTCAGTAAATTAAACTCATGCGTGAAAACCTTACTAAATTTAGTTGAAGTACAGATAGTCTCAATTTATAGCCATTTATTCAGTGGCCATTTCAAATTATGATAACACTGAATGAATGGTGGTTATGACTGCCCCTTGAAGTTCCAGCTGTGCCAGCATCTCCACCATCATACAGTTCTGGTGATTGGCAACTGTCTTGCACTTATGACCAGCTGCAGTTCTTTGCAAACACATGCCATTTGCAGCCTTCCCTGCCAACATCCCTAGAGTACCAATGGGAAAGCTGGCAGGGAAGGTTGCAAATCTCTCCCATTTGCACACCCTTCCCTAACCCCTCCATGCCCATGCCACACTAGTCACTCTTGCACCCTTCCCAGCCCCACCACTTCTCTTTTGCATCCTCACACATTCTCATGCACCCTCCATGAGCTACCTCTCCTGTATCCATGCACACCCTCCATGAGCTTCCCCACACCTACTTTGCACTCATGTATATAACCCTGTATATAACCCTGTATATATCATGGCAAAATGAATCAAAATAGGTTCCTGACCCAGCTACACATTACAGTGGTACATTGAGTTGAAATGGAAATTCTCAATCACAACATCTGCACTTCAAGAGTGTTCCTGAAACAAAGTGGTGATTTGCAGTGATACAGAATGGATTATCTAAAGTCAGAGAGTGAGGGATACTGGTTGTAGCTCTTTTTTGTGAAGACAACTGACTATGACAAGCAACCAAGACTTCAAGAAAGATTTAAGTGGCTTCTAATTGTGCCCTCCTGCCAGTTGCTGACTGCAGTTCCTAATCATGTTTATCAGTCTTTGTAGTTTTATACTATACTGCAGAATATGGAAAATATATATCAGTTCCAGTTCTGCTTTGTATTTGCTCAAATGTATGGTTATATTCTAGACAAAATGTTGAGTATGCATGAACATTTCTCTCCTCCCCAATTACAGTGCTTCTAATCCTGAACAGACATCAGACAGTAACAAGATGTTTTACATTATCATACTGCTTAGCAAGACTATCTATAGCATAACTTTCCTCACACTCCTACAAAATCCTTCCACAACTTGTGTGCCATTTCAGTATCAACTAGCATTGCTGAGAATTCTGGGAGCTGCAGATGGAAAGTGCCAGGGATGGAGAAGGAGTTTTATATCCTTATGT
>CM019148.1:200702089-200754711 GCA_009733165.1 Naja naja | reverse complement strand
AAGGAAATAGGAACACAGCTAGGCTGAGGCTCTTCCTGAAATAGGATATCTTGTGACTACTATCATTGCATGAAATAATGTGGAAATTACAAACCAGGAAGCATAACATCTTTACGGAATAGTGTCAAATCCAGCAAAACAATAGGAACAACATTTCTATGCCACTTAGCATGGCGTAGTGATTAGAGCACTACTTTGATACGGGAAACCAGGGTTCAAATCCTGGGTGGTGCCTATTTTATCAGTATGGATCCTTGGACAAAGTCCCCCTAATGTTTTACCTGCCTACCTCAAATATGAGAGCAGCATGAACTAAGAGAATCATTTTTTTTGGTTCATCCTATTTATTTTTTATTTATTTATTTATTTGATTAGTCAATTGTTTACAAGATAATAGGTATAAGTATAAACATAGTTATAAATACATGGATACATATAAGAAAATAAAAGAAACAATAGGACAGGGATGGTAGGCAAGTTGGTGCACTTATGCACGACCCCTACAGACCTCTTATGAAAGGGGTGAGGTCAATAATAGACAGTCTAAGGTTAAAATTTTTGGGGTTTGGGGAAGAAACCACAGAGTCAGGTAGAGTATTCCAGACATTGACCACTCTGTTGCTGAAGTTGTATTTCCTGCAATCAAGTTTGGTGCGGTTAACCATGAGTTTGTATCTATTGTGTGCTCTTGTACTGTTATGGTTGAAGCTGAAGTATTCATTGACAGGTAGGACATTGCAATGTATGATTTTATATACTATACTTAGTTCGGACCGAAGATGGCATAGTTCTAGGTTTTCTAGGTCTAGAACCTCAAGTCTGGTGGCATAAGGTATTCTGCAATGAGTAGAGGAGTGGAGAACTCTTCTTGTGAAATATTTCTGGACTTTCTATACTGTGTTTATATCAGATACGTAATGTGGGTTCCAGACTGGTGAGCTGTATTCAAGTATTGGTCTAGCAAATGTTTTGCATGCTCTAGTTAGTAGTGTTTTTTTTTTAAATTCATATTTATATGCCACCCTTCTCCGGAGACTCAGGGCGGCTTACAATGTTTGGAGCACAACCCAATGTGCTCAGCAATAGCCTTCATTCCATTGTATATGCCTGCTTATTACTGTGATATTACCAGAGAAAAAGCTACGTAGGATTAGGTTAACAACTCTTAATGCCTTTTTGGCTATGTAGTTACAGTGGGCTCTAGCACTTAGATCATTTGAGATGAGTACTCCAAGGTCCTTGACAGAGTTTTTGACTATTCAGCTTGTATTTTATTTTCTGATTTTTTTTGCCAATATGTAAGACAGAGCATTTCTTTGTTAAGATTTGAAGTTGCCATTTGTTTGACCATTCTGATACATAGTTGAGGTCTTTTTGAAGGGTAGCAGTATTGTCTGTGGTGTTGAATAGCTTTACATCATCAGTGAAGAGAATGCAATTGCTCTTAATATGATCACAGAGGTCATTTGTGTAGAGTATGAAGAGAGTTGGTCCTAGAACACTGCCTTGGGGGACACCACTGTTGACAGGTACAGAATTTGATAGGACATTTCCAATTTTGACCATTTGTTGTCTGTTTGACAGGAATGCTTCTATCCAGTTATGCAAGTGTCCAGAGATACCATAAGATTTTAGTTTTAATAGTAGTTTGTCGTGTACCACTGAATCAAAGGCTTTACAGAAGTCTATGTAGATTGAATCTATTGTTTTGCCCTGATCGAGTTGTGTAGTTCATATGTTTTTGCAGTGTAAGAGTTGCAGATTACAGGATATTATTTTCTGAAACCAAATTTTTTATTAGAGAGTAGGTTGTTTGTCTCTAAGTGGAGGATAATGGATTGGTTAATAATTGATTCCATGACATTACAGATGACGCAGCATAAGGAGATTGGTCTGTAATTTTCAACTAGGCTATGGTTTCCCTTTTTGAAAATGGGGATGACCATGGCTAGTGGCCATAGGTTTGGCAAGGAGCTGGTGCTGAAAGATTTTTCAAGGATTATGCTTAGAGGTTCGGCTATGGCAGCGGATAGTTTTTTTTTAAGAAGTAGGCACATATTCCATCTGGTCCAATAGATAGATATGGTTTTAGATTGCATAGTGCTTTTTCAACATTGTCTTCTGTAAAATCTATATTAGGGAGTAGGACGGCATACAAGTCGAATAAATAATAATAATAATTATTATTATTAGATCATTGTAGTTGTCTGTGGTTCGACTAGGAAATACTGGGCATGATGCATTGCTGTTTACAAATACTGAGCCAAAGAATGTGGTAAAGAGGTTTGCTTTAATTGTGTCATCGTTATAGTCTTTACCATTAGGTCCTTTCAGGGGTGGGATGGACCTTGAGTCTTTTAGTTTGTTGTTTACAAAATTGTAGAAAGCACAGGTGGAATTGGTGCATAGAAGATTTTCCTCTTGTTTAATGTGATAATTGGTGCATTCAGTCTTTATCTGGTGGCATAATTTTTTGTATCAGCTTTTGAAGTTGGCAACATGACCAGATTTGTTTTTTCGCCAAAGTGATCTCTTTTTGGATTGAAGCTTCCTTATTGTTATGGGTAATCTGTTCTTTCTGGTTTGCGAGTAGTAATTGGTACATATAGTTTGATGACTCTTTTGACTTCAAATAAAAATATGTTGTAATGGTCTTCAACAGTATTGCATCCAGTGAATAGAAATTGCCAATTAAGGGATGAGAGATAGTTGTCTACAAGATCATAGTTGCCTTTTTTGAAGTTATAATTGAGGATTACATCATTGTGGTGATTTTTGTGTGGACGTATGTTGAGATTTGATTCAGATGATGTCCAGATCAACAATGTTTGCATCAGATGTTGGGGAACCAGGACAGTCAGATGTTATGGGGGCTACTGGAACAAACCACACATGGATGAGACAAGAGAACCTGGAATTGATGATACGCTACTACGCTATTGATGATACGCTACTTGATGCTACTACATCAGAAGACTCAATGAGAGGGGATATATGAAATGTTCATGGGCTTTCCCTTCTAGGAAATCTGCAAGCACTGTTTAGACTGATTTTCCTTAGAGATTCAATTTGAACTTTAAGCATCAAGCATGAGATTCAAAGGTTCAAATTTGTGAATCCACAAGCCAATTGTGTGAAAAATCCATGTGGGTTTATGTTTGCCCTACAGTAAAGGCATTTTGGAAATGCTGCATGCATAAACATTTGTATGTTTATATATGCGAAATCACAAAACATTAATAAATATGTAACTTTTCTGTTTATCTTGTTTAATAAACTAGCATTTTAAATTCTGTTTAGTGTTCAAAGCATAATTCAAAATATGTCTTTTCAGCTAGTTAAATCATTCCAGTTGTGGAAATCATTGAAAGGAAACTATACATAGAGTTAGGGAGTTAAAACCCAATCTCTAAGGTATTTTATGGGTACAATGTATAGTTTACAATGATTATACCTTTTTATGGATATCTTTTGTGGTAAAAGACATGCAAATGGAAAGAATCATCTTATGGGATTATCATTCCTAAGAGGTAAGAATGAAAAAAAAAACTTACATGGGAGTTGGAAGTTTAAATATATTCTTTTTATCAAGGTGCGGTATCTGCCTTGCAAATTAAATTTAATGTTCCCCAAAATCTGATTCTGCAGTAAAGCTGTGTACATTCATATTTATGATCATTAATGTTAACACAGAAATGTATTTAGAATATTTCAAAATGACTCCAAAATGTGTAAGGAAGTATTCCATGGCAGGAAACACTTCAATGAAACAAGCCAGCAATTCATTTTTAAAAAAAAATTAGACTCATCTTCACAGTTGTGTTATTGTCCTTTCCTCCAGTCCATGAGGCTGCACAAAGGTATGCCAAAATAATCTAAACTTCCTTTATCTCTGAGTTCTCTTCTGCTTCAACAATTAGCCCCAGGACTGGTATTATCCTCAGAGGTGTAATGTATAAAAATTTAGGGCAATATTTCTCAACCTTGGCAGCTTTAAGATCTATGGAGGTCAATTCTCAGAATTCTGGCACGGTGAGAATCCTGGGATTTAAAATCCACACACATATTTTGCCAAAGCTAAGAAATACCAATTTAGGAAAGGAGTTGGTAGATTTCCTTGGTGTCTGCTGCTGGTGGGAAACACAACCACTAATTAGCCTTTCTAGAGAAAGCAAGAATGTGTTGACAAATGGCTAGACTTAGATCAAAACCTGGACCCAAGCCAACTGTTGGAATGGGAGTGGGAGGTGGCTTACCATGCAGCATCCACTCAGACACTGTGATTAAATCTGATTTTTATAGAAAAATCTATAAAGAATAAAATAAAGAATTCTTCTAAAAAAAATCATATGAAATCTGTTATTTCCACCAAATTAGGTCCATCTCTATAAGCTACAAATTTACATAAATCCTGGTGTAGTTTTTTTTTAGAACTCAATCAATCAGAAGAACAGGTTTGCATCCAAAACTTTAACCCTTTTCAACGTTATATGTAGTTCAGTAGGGACTGTTTTGAATTTAGCAGAAGCTAAATTATAAACAAACGGCATAGATTATTTATTTGCTGAGTCCTTTCCAATAAATCCAAATTACTCCTTGGCCATAGTGTGCTGTGTAAAGTAATTGTGGCCCAGCTATGTTATTATAGTCCCCTAAAATAGTTTGAGCAAGCATATCCTCAGAAACGCAATAAAACACAATAATCCATAAAGAATTCTGTCTGCCAAAAAAGTGCTCATTCACTATCCAATACTCATGGCTGCCAGGGGAAAAAAATCTCAAGGTATTTAAACAAAACAAAATTGCATCAAGCAATATCCTTTTGCAGACTTGTTCAGATCTGCCAGATGCCATTATTTTAGATTTCTCACAATTGATGGAGAGTTGTTCATTCTGTGTAAAAATTAAAGCAACTAACTCCTAAGTTACTTTTGTGAGCATATAAAACCCAATAATGTTATATGCCTAAGAAGGACTGAAATCTTGACATTTCTTATCTACACTCAAGACCAACATCATAACTCCAATACAAACTAAAAAGAAAGGGTACAAGTCAACATTCTTATTTTATCCCCTTTTGTATCTGCCTGCTTTTGTTGTCACCAAGGATATCTGTCACAACACCCTCTAATTTGTAAGAATGTCTCTTGTATAAATACATAGTATAATTTAGTAGTTGCAGATCAATATCCAAGGATTTATTCCACAAATCTTGCTATGGAATTAAAAAAAAAACAAGATAGGTTTTAAATCAAGAGAAACCGTGAAGAAACTGCTTAACATGACGAACTAGATAATTGTTTCAATGGGAAATGATGCTGCTGAGTTGATCATCTACTTAAAATCTCAGTTGTTATAATGCAAGCAAAAGCATGTTTTTTAATGTGCTGCTCCTCTAATTTCTTATGAAATTGCCCAGTATAAATCTCCCTTTAGTATCTAATAGATCTATAGGCTTAAGATTAATAAGACCATTTGTGGTGTCTTCATTATGCATAGGAGCTGCTGCAATCCAAGATCAGTTGACAGTAGGACACTAGATTTTTCAATAAAGGAAGAATAAGCATGTAAATCCACTAAGTCAGTGTTAATTCAGATAATTACAACATGGGCCTGAATTATGAAATTGAAAGCGGGAAGGGCTTTAATTTTAGAAGTCACTGTCCTTGGCTCAGCCTACTGAACCCTAATTTCCGGGTTCTTCTAAGCAGAATGTAGTTGCAATATTAAAGTAGATCAATCATCTTAGAGATCACTGTGTGTTAGTGCTCAGTGATATGTCTAGCTTTGCTTCTTTTTATAGTATTTATTAAAGTTTTGGTGGGGGTTGAAAATCAGGAATGTCTATTTTCAGGCAGTGTCCATGCAGAAGTACCAGTGGTAGGTTCTGCTACACAAGTGACCTGCATCACAATTGAAGACATTTATCCCCCTTATCTACAGGCTCCTGCTACCTTGGTATGATGAATGGAGATAGGATTGGTAAAGATTCAAATATAGGAGGAAAAGCAGCTTGGTGGTTTTCCTCTAACGTAAGAATACGAAACTTTTTTTTAAAAGAGAGAGCATGGAAATTAAAGGAACAGAAAAAAAAAGTTTCTTCCTGTTAATGTAAGTTCTCAAATAGCTGAGATATCTCTGCATTCATTCATTGGGTGGGAAGAGCAAACTGTCATATCTCAGTGCTATAAACTCCAAAAGAAAAGACATACATATTCCATAGTGTTCTCATCACCTTAAATAGGAAAGCTGGCAGAGACACTTTATATTTAGCTTAGAAGATTTGGGTGATGGAAAAGCTGGATATCTGAAAGAAGCTTCTGGCCTTCAGAACAACAGTATTATGAAACATATTTCTTTTATTGTTGTAATTTAAGCCCAGTTGAACCAATTGCTGTATAAGAAATTCTTGGGCTAAAATAGTTTGTTAGAGCCATGGTAGCACAGTGGTTAGAATGCAGCATTGCAGGATAACTCTGCTTATAGCTGGGAGTTTGATCTTGACTGGCTCAAGATTGATTCAGCTTCCCATCCTCCTGAGGTCAGTAAAATGAGGACCCAGATTCTTGGGGGCAATATGCTTTTTAAAAAAAATTCATATTTATATCCCGCCCTTCTCCGGAGACTCAGGGTGGCTTACAATGTTTGGAGCACAACCCAATGCGCTCAGCAATAGCCTTCATTCCATTTTATAGGCCTGCTTATTACTAAGTGGCATTTTTACAAAGTCAGCTTATTGCCCCCAACAATCTTGGGTCCTTGACATTATAAACTATTGAAAGTGCTATAAAGTGTTGTATAAATCTAAATGCTATTGTTAAATGCTACTGCTGTTTGACTGTTATAAATGAAGGTTTTAATATTAGAGATTCAACTTGAGACTTTAAGTTTATCAACCATCTGGACTACAAACATTTCTTGAATGTTTTCTAGACTAGGCTCAATAATTTCTGCTGTAGCGATGTAACAGGAATCTTCCAATGGTATAAGAATTTCTTTACATGTAGAACATTACCTGTTTGAAATCTGCCATTAATGTTTTTTAACTAATATTTTTCTTTTTTCGAGATACTCACTTTTCTGCTTCATTTCCTTTTACAAATTCACAGGTGCATCTCTCATAGTTTTTGGTTATTTGAAATAGAAGTATTTCATATTAGCTCCCGAAGACTTTAAAAGTACTTATTTCTTTTTGGTCTATCTGGGAGTTAGGAAAAAGAAAAAAGAAAAGAAATACAACTCTAGCCCTTTTCAGTTATGCTTCAGTTATGCTATTTGGAAACATTGTGGGGGGAAAAACAGGTCTCTGGAGAAGGCTGCAATGCTGGGAAGGACAGAAAGGAGGACAAACAGCAGCAAGTGGATTGACTCAGTTATAGCAGTGATGGGAGCACCATTAGTGGACCTGAAAACCCAGACTGGGGAAATACTTATGGAGATCTATTTACATGGTAACTAAAAATCAACACCAATTTGATGACACATAGCAATAGTAATAGCACTTAGACATAAACTGCTTTACTGTGCTTTACGGCCCTCACTAAGCAGTTTACAGAGTCAGCATATTGCCCCAATGGTTCATTTTACCAACCTCGGAAGGATGGAAGGCTGAGACAACCTGGTGAGATTTGAACTGCCAAATTGCAGTCAGCTGGCAGTCAGCAGAAGTAGCCTGCAGTACTGTACTCTAACCACTGCGCCTCCGTGGCTCAATCAATAATCAATCAATCTATCATTTTGAATGATGCGTTGGTAAGTGCTTTTTTCAAAGGTCCAATAGAAAACTGGATAGTTCAGGAAAAAAATACAGTAATTAAAAGTATTCATAATGGGTTTTAAACCAGTAACCCCTGTACATTAGCCTAATTTTATGATCACTAAGACAGCCAGTTTGGTGGTTAAGGCATTAGGCTGGAAACAGGGTGGCTATGCATTTTACTTCCACTTTAGGCGTGAAACCAGCTGGGGACCCTTTGGCTGGTCATTTTCTCTCAGCCCTTAGAAGAAGTAATGACAAACCACTTCTGAAAAACCTTGACAAGAAAACTGCAAGGGACTTATCTTAGGGTATCTCCAAGAACTGGACATAATTGAACTGAAGGGGGAAAATATCATTCTTCTTCTGGAACATGATTAGTAACTGTAGCTCCAGCAGGCACTAAAGAGCTTTACAGCAATGCCAGTGATCAGGTGAGATGTTTCTTTCACTGTAAGTAAACTGCAGGCATTTGCCTAGAAAACAAAAATGTAATGTGCATCAAGGAAACAGGCCAGAAGTGCTTGTGAACACAAGGCCAAAAAATACTACATTCAACTCAAAACGGGAGAACATAGGCAAAAATTTTATTCCAAGTAGAATAGAGATAAGCAGAGGATAAGTACCAGCCAGGTGGCAGTTGTGTCCTAAAGAGCCTTGCACACATTCATCTAGTGCGCTACAAAGGTCAGAAGAAAGTTGAGTTGCTATATACAACTAATTACACCTAGATGTGAAAATAAGGGAGGGGGTCATTTAGATCAGAGCTGCTAAAAGTCCTGAGCTCAGAGACATCTCCCCCCCAATCCCACCCCCCAGAAATACTGTTCACACAATCTGCAAAGGAAAAAAAAACCACAGGAGCCAAGTAGAACTGAGATGAGTTAATTTCCATTTGAACTCTGCGGTAAGAAACCCAACTGCTTATACAGCTGTACAGAATTTCACATGCATTATTCCCAAATTACTCAGTATATCGTGGGAAAAGCTGTCATATGAATCAGATCTTAATTGCCAATCTTGCCATAGCTGAGCAACTAGCACTGTGTCTCCTCTTGCCAGCTTTTCAAATTATCTGAAGCCAAATCGGCTCAAAAAGATTTCTTTCCAAAAGCAAACTTACTTTCTAAAGTACTGCCAATGGATCCAAAATGTCCTGAGCCAAGGTTTGATCTAAAAGCCAATCAAGAAAAATGGAATGTGTCCATTTTGCTTATTAAAACTTCACAAATTCATAGCTAATATGAAGTTTAACAAATCCCACGAAAGAGTAGCTTGTCATATTCTGAGCTGAAAAGGAAGGCATGCCTGACTCATTCCATTTGATCATCAGCGATTTTATTTCTTTAGAATGTTACATGACACTTACAGCATCTGCATTATTATTCTAAAGACATTGAAAACTGAATCCAGGAAAAGACCAAGGACATGTCATTTATGGCCTTATTTGTGCCATATTTGTACCATTTGAAATAGCAGGATTAATAGCTTTCCATTAAAGGGATTTGAACAGGATCTCTGTGCCATATCATTCAAGGCAGTCTTCAACTTACAACAGTTCATTTAGTGACCGTTCAAAGATACGACAAATGTGACCTATGATTACTTTTCATAGTTACATCTATTGCAGCATCCCCACAGTCATGTAATCAAAATCAGACACCTGGCAACTGGCATGTATTTATGACGGATGCAGTATACCGGGGTCATGTGATCACCTCTTACGACTTTCTGACAAGAGAAGTCAATGGGGAAGACAGGTTCATTACACAACTGTATTACTAACTTAAAAGCTGCAGTGATTCACTTAACTGTGGCAAGAAAGGTTGTAAAATGGGGCAAAACTCACTTAACAACTTTCTCTCTTGGCAACAGAAATGTTGGGCTCAATTGAAGTTGTAAGTCAAGGACTACTTGTGTAATTGCAACCAACTTATAGTGGCCAACTAGATGGCAAAGTTATAAGCTTATATGTGCTATCTCTGTAGATTTTGCTAACTTGATGGATGTATTTTTTTCATTAATCTTTTTAGCCATTTTGATTACAGAATGGTGCATTCTTCCAATCACAGATACTGAAAAACAGGATTTAGCCTTTCTTCTTCTTTTACAACACTATCAAAGATTTCTAGTACAGAAACTAACATACTTGGTAGTTTCTATATGTATTATAACACAAATGCCATTATTTCTGTGAATAATAAAAAATTTCAATATGTTAGACCATCCCTATATTGAAAGGCAATTGTGGTAATGGAACAAAACTCAAATATCTAGGCATGATGTTCTCTGCACTCAGAAAATATAAGATTCTCAGTCTGTTATGTTTAAGTTCTACCTCAATTCTCATTTTATGCATGTTTACTGGAAACCTAGAAGGCCTTTTTCTCAAATCAAATTGAGAAAATGTATGGTTGTATGTTTGTATGGTTACAATTGTAGCCCATGTCTTCAACTCATACATCTGGAGAGATGTGACTTCCTCCAAAACATTCTTAAATCAGGAAACAACAATTTAACATTTTGGGGAGTAGCTTAAGGAGAAATATTGATCCCTCAGGTAGAAAGCTCATTTTTTATTTTAAAAAAAAGCTTTTATTAAAAGATTTTGCATATGTAAAACTAAATGTGGGAAAGAATAAAAGAAAAGAAAGAAAAAGAAGGACAAAGAAAAAGCAGAAAGCAAACATGAAAAAAATATACGAAGTGTGTTTTTATATTTGTGGCATGTGTAAAGAATCTGAATGCCTCTATTAGAAATGTCTACGTAACAAATGGTATAACTGTATAAAGTCCTTTGGATCATTGGCTGCAAAATATTCAGTTTTATTTTAATGTTCTTTATTTTGCTGTTATTAGCTTTGCTTTGTTTTATTAATGTAGATTACACTGTTATTATTGGTTGAAGACCAATATACTGTAAGTATGAGGAGTTCCATTTCCTTCTCATCTGCATTGAGACCTATTTTTAATTCAGTTTTTTTCTTTTTTTAGAAGTCCCCATAGGTAGAACTGGCCTTGTGTCTGTGGGATTGACTGATATAAATACACAATATATGTGACGTTATTGAATCTTCTGAGCCCAATTCAAAGAGTAAGTCACGATGTACAAAGTGCTTTATGGGGCTGCAGATATATCAGGCATTATTTTGCCAGAAAAGACTATACCTGATAATCCTGAGAAGGCCACCCTTGGAGTCCCTATTCCCAGCAAAGTTCATGGGATTTGAACAAACCAGCAGACTTCCTCTGTGGTGGAGAGAAGAATATACTTCCTCCAGAGGCTGAATCAACTTCCCTTCTCATATTTTAGAAAACTGTTAAAATGTTTTTTTAATCAAGCGTTCAGCTGCACTTGATTAATTGTGGGGTCTCATCATCACTTGTCTTTTCATGCATCAAGGCATTTGTTTATATTTCATATTTAGTGACTTGTTTTGCAGTTTTTTCCTTTGTCGTACACTCTCCAGAGTAGTGTGACAGGAGCGGTTAATGAAGATAATATGCAAAAATAAAAAATAAACAGATAACAGAGTGAAGGAAAAAATAGCAAAATGTTATTTTCAATCTCAACCAAAAATGCTGTTAGCAATACAAGAAAAATCTATGCTCAGAAAGTGATGTTTTTATGCTAATTGGACTGAAACCTTCCTTATTTCCTTGATCAGCTTTAAGCCATGAAATTGTGTTAATTTGGGAATATTATCCCTTTTCCATTGATAGTACTTTCTAACCAGAGATATTCACTGTTTCTATTTTCATTTAAGTTAAGAAATATCCTTTGGGTTGCATTTCCTGTGCTGAAGTGGAGACTTTCTTACAGTGCCTGAAAAGTTACTGCCATGAACTTATCACTAAAATCCGTACAGCCTTGCACTTGTTTCGTATCTGCAGGATTGATGAGAAAAAATAAAGCACTTCAAGGGGGCTCAGCTTCACCAAAAGTGGCAGACTGATGAATTTGCTGGATTCTGCCAACAAATCATTGTGTTTGCTTCATCTGTCCTTTAACCTTCCTATCTACAATTCATTTCTATGGATCTTACGCTGAGAGTTTCCTGTGTATAATTTTACCCCTTTCAAAAAAAAAACCCAAACCCTCCCAGTGCAGCCTAATACTTTTTGTATCTTTGTAATTTAAGTAATGCAAGCTTTAGCCTTGGTCTTTAGATGAAATTTTTATTCTGGAGCCACTTGTGTATCACATTTTTTTTCCTCCTTAAACCAGTCAAATTTTAAAAGCAAACCCCAAGCAAGCAAGCAAGCAATAAAACAAACAATACATTCATCACCAAATTAAAGCATTACAACATCTTTGTAAAGCTGTCTGGAATGGTAAAGGATCTCCTGCTGGAACAGGGGATTCAACTAGAAGAGCTCCAATGCAGTGGTGGTATTCTACCAGTTCGGCCCAGTTGTGCCAAGCCGGTAGCAGAGATGAGCAGTGGAGACTGAACTGGTTCTCTCCGCTGCTCTGCTGGCTCTGCTGTTGGGTCCACCCACCCACCCAGCCGGGCTCCCATACTCACCTTTAGCCTCTGAATTTGAAGCACAGCTGCTTTGCGCGGCACAGAAGAGTGCTGTGCGGCAGCTGCTGAAGTGACTGGGATCATGCAAGCTTGCAGGAGGTGAGTTAGAATGCCTCTGCACCTGTACAAATGCCTCTGTGCCTGTTCAAAGTGTGCATTTGGCACATGCACGCACGCAGAGTGTGCACACGCGGGCAAAGCATGCCTACCAAGCCACACCCACCGAATTGGTAGTAAAATGTCTGCTCCAATGTCTCTTCTATGTTATTCTATGCTCCACCTCAATTCATGGAATATTCTAATATATTTTATGGTACTCGTCAATTGTCCTCTGATTTTTAAGCTCAATATGTGGAATATTCTAATATATTTTATGGTATTCATCCATTGTTCTCTGATTTTTTTTAAATGGGAGCTACCAACTTCTCCTAAAAAGTTTAAACAGCAAAATGTAGCAGAAGTTCTCATCCTTGGGCTTAATCATTTTGCCCAATATACAGCACAACATTTGTACTTTGCATTTGTATGTTGGAGAGACAATTAAAGGAAATGTTATATCTCTAGAAAAGGGGCCATCCCTTTTCAGTTGAAAAACCAAGGCTCTAACACCGTACTGAACTTTACTTCATTAGCTAAATTAATCTGATTAGCTCTATAGACTAGGAATCACATCCCAGAAGCAGACAGTAGCAAACCACTTCCATAACTATTTTATTTGTTTATTTAATCAAATTTATATATCGCCCATCTCATCTAAGTGACTCTGGATAGTTTACAAATAAAAGCCCTAAAGCTATATAAAAGATACATATATAAAGACAAAATTAAAAACATGAGTATAAACGGTAAAAAGTTAAAAGGCAGAGGGAGCACTTTCAAACCACAAAGTACCCTCAGGATTGCATGTCACTCTTAGATTCCCATGTCGATTGGCAAAGCTAGATCTCGGCACTCATCCAGAATGCCAGCAGAGTGGGGAGCTACCTCAGCCTCAACTCTGGGGTTAAGATATTCCAAAATGTGGGGACAACAGCAGAGAAGGCTCTTTTCCTTTAAAGAGGTCTGTGTTTCTTTAGGAGTTATTCTCAATCTAAAGGACTGAGAAAACCTAACTACATAGGTAGTGACAGAAACCAAGTTAGACCTGAGAGAAGAGAAACTTAAAGAAGGCACAAGAAACTGGTAAAAGTCTTTCTGTAAATTTATTTGAATTAAGCTGCTTGTACAATAAAAGATTTTGGTTTGAAGAACAGACTGCGTTCAGCATCTTTGTACAATTTAAATATAGAGACAGATTAAGAAGATCCTCTAAACATTTGGTCAATCTTAGGATTGATTAAAAACATTTTCCAACAACTTCTACTTGATCTTCAAGCAGGAGTTGTGACTCAAGGAAGATCTTCAGATTACACACAGGGTCCAACTGGGCCAATGCAACCCTCTCTAAGACTAAAGATGGTAAATCCCTAGATATAGAGGAGCCCGCTACACATGGCCATTCATCTGTATAAATTCAATTAACAGTTAACAATTAGCAGTACAACATGGGTTTTTTTTTACAACTTTTTCTGGGAAAAGGATTTATTTTGCTTTTTCTAGCAAAAAGTCATAAGTAAAGTGATGATTTTAAAAACTGGGCATTAAAGTGAACTATTTTTTTAAGCAAAAGTATTCCAAACCTGCATGAATTCAGTTGAAAGTACTTCAGATTGGTTTGAGAACCTCCTTAGTTTACTTGAACAACTAGAATATAACATGGATAAGCATCATGTCAACTTCAGAAGGTATGAACTGAAAATAGTTCTGTGGCAGTGGAACCAATGACCTGGCAAAGACCAAGGAGCAGTTATCTGTGACCTCTTGGATAAGGAGAGAATGGGAAGCCACCCATATGTGCTATAGACAGCTACTCTTTGCAAGGAGACTGCAGGGTGGTGGTTTTCTGTGAGTTTGAGCACCAGTAGATAACAGGATCAGCCATCTTATTCACAATCACAACTGAAATTTTAAAGGACTGTAAGTTTGCAAACCTCACTTTTTCATCGTTTTCAGAAATTGCTAATATCTATTCTAAAGCTATTAGAGATCTTTGGAATGACAGATTTGAAAAGTCTTCATTCGGGGAGTTTATGTTCAACACTGAACAAAAAAATAATAAATTACAAGCATAAAAATTTAAAGAATTTGAAATAAACAACAAAATAAGATTTTGATCTAAGAAAGTTATAAACAAATTAAGGATCGTGATAAATTTGGAGCATTAACTTTTAATATAGGATTTTGAAATAAACCAATAAAATTAGGCATCTTTTTGGGAAATAGATTTATCTTGATTATCCTGGCAACTGCAAGTCATAACAAAAGACAAGGAATTATTTTAGAAACTGGATATTAAAATAGGCTAAAGAATTTAAGCAGGAAAAAAACCACCAAGGTCTGATATTAATTAACACTGGGATTTACAGAATGATATAAAATAATATAACATCAGAAAAATTAAAGAATATCTTTGAAGAACAGAGCCAGACATTAGTAATTACAATATCAATACTGTCAGTAATGTATATAAAAGATGTTAATAAAGGAATGATAGGTATGGAACAACTTTTAACTGATGAGATAAAGTAAGTACAGAATGTGGAAATTCAAATGTCAGGCCAAGATAATGATTTGGGAAAGGATGCTTTATTATATATAGAGAGAAGAAACTGGTTAAAAAAAATAAAAGGGAATTATAACTGATAAACCAAGAGATTGATTTAGAAAGGTTTTCTTACTGGATCTGCAAAAGAGGCTTATTAAAGCCTTTAAGAAATCAGTGAGATGAGAGAAAAAAATCAAATACTATGACAATATTTGATTGAATTAAAGATTAAGGCTTTTAGAAGCAAAAGGAATGAATATAAGATTGTTTTAGCTGATCAAAGGTAAAATAAGACACCATGTTGTAATGTTCTGGCAAACCTTTATAGACTTTTTGCAGGACTGACAAGTTGATGTTTTAAGAATGTTCTTATAGGTAGAGCATGGGATATGGGATAAAAAATATCTATAGAATACTTATATATATTTTTCTTTTTCTTTATTATATTCTCTTTTTCTTCTTTTTCTTGCACTTATTCTTTCCATTCTCCTCTTTTTCTAAATTTAGTGTGTATTAATTTTGTCACTAATTAAATCTCTTAATAAAAAATTATATTTTAAAAAAAGATATCCTTCATGTCTACTTCCTCATCTTTCTGAAAGAAATGCACCATTCAAAAGAATGTCATACTGAAAATGCAGTTGCTTTCTGCTGCATTTTTTTAGAACTCTGTGCATTTAAATCCATAAAGTCAAGTTCATATTTATATTTTTTCCAACTGCTTATATAAAACTAGAAACCATTGGCAAACTTGGGTGGATGCTGTGTCGGCCTTTTCTGTCTTCTGGATGTGTGGGATTTCAGTATGCAAGACTCCTAACCCAACTAATGAAATGTAAAATAATTTTGCCATGGTATCATGTCCAGATTTATGTTTTTACCCCAGAGGATCTGTGGTGTCATTGCAGAGGAAAGGTACTGTAATTGTAGAGGTGTCATAAAATGAAATTCCTCTACCCACAAGTTTAGCAAGAGTTACTTAGCAAGTTTTATAATTTGCATTAATATATTGCAAATTGTTGCATTCTGTATATTCATGCTTGGAAACAGTTTCTTAACAAGTCATTGCAATTTGAACGTAATCACTTTTGAGCCTTGTAATCACTTACATTTGAAGTCTCTGAATTATTACTACTTGAAACAATTAAGATAAACCGAAAACATGAGCTCCCTAATTTAACACCTGTAAAAAGGAAGGTGAGAATGGGTAATAAGAAAAAAAATATCTCATTTGGAATGTCTTTGACAGAAGGTCAATTGTCTTGGTGCTCAAGTTATTGCCAAGATGTGTCATCAGACTATCTCTAGGTATTGAGCCTACAGACAATATTATAGCACTGAACAATATCATTGAAAATAAGTAAACTATCTCAGCTGGGATTAAGTCAAAGATAAGACACCAAGATATTCCTAGTGGTTGTATTGCCTTTACTACCTCTTTCTGAAAAAGTATAAACAGAAACCAAAAGTTTAAACTTTGGATAAAATCTTAAAACCCAGGAACAGTTGTGTCTGCCCAGCTGCCAGCCACCTTCATGAGGTCTCTTCTGTACCATGTCATGAGGATCCTAACAAATTGAAAGGATGTAGTTTGGTGTACCATTTGTTTTCCTCTGTAACTTTCTTAATATTTTCCAAGGAAAAATCCTTTTTTGCATTCATTCTGGTATGGAACTATTGTCCAAGCCTTCTGGATATCAACTGGCCACCAGTGCTGGTACAGGATCAGTGAAAAGACAAATATGAATACTTTTATGGGATTTAGTACAAGAAACTTTTTTATAGAAAAGAAGCAACAGCCAAAGAGAAATGATTAACATATAAAGATTTTTTTATATACAGGAACATGTAAAATGTAAAGACATAATTAACACCAGAGAGAATTGGTTTTCAATGGTTTGTATACACATAGATAAGAGAGAGATTCAATACAAATAAAAATGTCTCTGGAATCGAACAATATAACCCAGAGTTTGAAATGTGATTATGTTCAAAAGATGAATACATGATTTCTAAAATGTATAAACTTTAGTTAAGGTTTAAAATGGAAGAGGTATGTGTGTGATTAAATGTGTTAACTATTTTGGTTAGAATATGCAGATGAACCAATGATAGAATGTGGTCAACAGCACTGAAATTCAGACTGTGATAATTTTCGAGAGAGAACTTTGATAAAATGATATATCATTGCTATATGACACCAAAGAAACTATCTAAGATGTATAGAAGTACTTCCAATCAATGTTTGAAATGTGGAAAACATGAAGAAACATTTTATAAGGCATGGGTGGATTTATGCAAAAGTAAAAATGTATTGGATACAAATGCATATGACAATGCCAAGAATTTTAAAGATTAATATTCAGAAGGACCAGAACTTTTTTTTCTATTGGAACTTATGGATAGCCAATTAGAAGGGACTTGTGGACAACTGGTTTTGTGTATGGTCACTGCAGTGAAACAACTATATGCCCCAAAATGGAAAAATACTAAAATACCTCCAATGGAGGGTGGATTGTGAAGTTGTTCACAGAAATAGCAAAATTGGCCAGTTTGATCAGGGATAAAACAATAAGTACTTTCATAAAAGACTGGAAACCTCTTATGGACTTTTTGCTAAAAAAAGAAAAAAATGAATTGATGATTTATAATTAACCTTTGCATCAAAAGGGGGGAATGCCCCTTTTTTCCCCTAGAAAAAAGAAATATTCAACATAGTCAAAATCAGCCTCAATATTCCAAGAAGGCTTTCTTCTTCTTCTTTGCAACACTTTTTGGAATGATTCTGTGAGTATGCAATAGTGGAAGAAAAACAGGAGGAGCAAGAGCAGCCTTATACATTATTAGAAGTAATTAAAATTTCCTTCTGAGTCAACTAATGAGTCAGTTAATTATGAGATACTAATCCTGAAATAAATCCAGAATGGAAATCTGACCTGCAAAGTCAGGAGTTAAATGCATCAAGCTTAGGTGATGCTCATATTCCTAGTGAATAATGTTAAAAAGAGATCCAGTCTGGTGTAGTGGATAAGGCATTAGGCTAGAAACCAGGAGACTGTGAGTTCTAGTCCCACTTTAGGTACAAAGCCATCTGGGTAATATTGGACTAGTCACTCTCGCTCAGCCCCGGGAAGAAGACAATGGCAAGCCATTTCCAACATCTTCCCAAGAAAATTGCAGGGACTTGTCCAGGCAACCACTAGAAGCGTAGACACACAGATAGACACACACAAAATGTGAAAACCTGTCTCTTTCAACTTGAAGTAGCAAAATATTAAACATACTTGTGTAAGTGCATTCTTTCAGACATGTATGTTTTAAAGAACATATTCAGCTCATGTAAGATGTTTGAGAAATTTAAAAAACAGAACTCCTTGGCAAGCTACTCCAAAGAAGAAAGGCCAGAGAGGAGGAGAAGCTTATCTGCAATTCCTTCCTTCCTTCCTTCCTTCCTTCCTTCCTTCCTTCCTTCCTTCCTTCCTTCCCTCTCTCATTCATTCATTTTCTATAGCCGTCCATCGCAAACAAGTGACCCTGGCAGTGAACAATAATAAAGCAATTAAAACCAGTTACAACAAGGTGCAAAATGAAATAGATATGGCAGTCAGGAAAAAAATGTCACTGTTCAATATAGCAATGATGTCAATACAGCAAGGAAATGGGCCCTTTGCATCCTTCAGGTCCCAGGCCTGGGCACAAAATCAGATTTCAAGGCCTTATGAAAGGCCAAAGAGGTCAGGATCATCCACAACTCTGAAAGAGGATCTTCCAGGGGGCAGGGGCTGCAAAAGAGAAGGCTACTCCCTGTCTGTCTACAGAACCCACAGCATGCTGATAGGACCCATAGCATGCCCAACCTGCAGTTGCATATTTGTGATATGCGTGTCTGTACAATTAGTTTTTTGTGTGTGCTTTTATTTTCCAGTGGGATGCTTCACTATTTAGCTGAGCTTTTGTAGCTAATGGCTGTGACACATACATGCCCATTCCAATCTTCAAGCTGACAAACTGTGAGGAAGCTTAATTTCCTTATCACAGTTCAGCAAAGTGGAAGCTACACATGGAAAAACCCAAAGGAGATCCCAGAATACATCTTGTGATGGTTCCAGAACTAGCTTCAAAACTGTTGACTTCAAGCCATTTATAGGAATAAAGGGGAAGTTAAAAGATTTAGCATATGCTTAGAATGAAAGCATTAACATTCAGCTAAAAGAAAATGTTCCTCACTTTTGATACAGTAAAATAAAGGAAACTATTTTGCTCCAGGAAGCTCTTTTCAAAGCTTTGGTATTCCAGGATTCCAGGTATAATTTTAACAATACACTGTTTTTAATATATTTAGTTCTGAAGGAACATAAAAATGACTGTGAAGTTTGTTTTCAGACCTCATGCTACTGTGTTTCCCCGAAAATAAGACCTACCCCGAAAATAAGACCTAGTGTAAATCTCCAGTTCCAGGAAGACTTTTCAGGGAGCAACCGTGCACCCGCAAAACACCCCCCCTACACATTCACACCCACTATTTGGCACCATAAATATATAAGACCTACCCCGAAAATAAGACCTAGTGTGTTTTTGGGAGCCAAAAAAAATATAAGACAGTGTCTTATTTTCGGGGAAACACGGTATTTCATTCCACTTTCAAATATATTTGTCATTTTGTGAGTGAGATGTGTGGTCTCTAAATTTGGTAAATAAATTAATAAAGATTGGAAATTTTGAGAAGTGATTGTTGCTCCTCACTGCTTCCTGATGCTGCTGATTGCCTTTTCTGTATTCTTCTCTATGATTTTATATGTTAGGGTACATATATGGAAGCCAGTCCTAGAAAACAGGCTGCATATGGGACTTTAGTTAAAGAAAAAAGGAAGAGGAGAAAGGAAGAGCCAAAAATAAGGACAGACTCTGACTGTTCCCTGAGAGCTTGTGACCGCTGCTAATAGCTATGTGACTGAAACATTGCTACTTGGCGATCTATCTGAGGCAGCTTCAGGAAACAAATGATGCAGCCATCTCCTAGAGGGCAATGTCATTGGGTTGAAATGTTGGTGGAGAAAGTGAAAGAAATTAAGATTAGAGTTAATATTGGGGGAAAGCAGCTACTTTTGTTTCTACAGCTGAGGAATCTGAAGACAGAGGGAAGTGTTATGTATGCAGGTTTGAATGTCATTGGTTAAGTTTGAACTGTTCTTGTAAAATGTCAGAAATGATTGGTTTAATAAGTGCGGGAAAACCCTGCACTCTGATTGGCTGGTAACTGCGGCTGCTGGCTATAAGTAGCAGCCGCAGCCCAGCCAAATCGGGTCTGTTATGAGCTGTAGTCACTAATAAACTCTTCACTGAAGCACTCGCGCTGACTCTTCATGCAAATCTAACACTGGCGACGAGGGTGGGATCCTTCCCGAAGAGAAGACAACGCGGAGAAGAAGCTGAGAGAGATGGCTGCGCTGAACACCCCCCCAGCCCCGTTCGATCCGACGGCAGAAGACTGGGACTCGTTTGCAGATAGTTTCCAAATGTATTTGGAGGGAAACGATCTCGCCGACATTTCGAGAAGCGAAGAGGGCGGTCTTTCTCACGCACTGCGGTCCGGCAGTCTTCAAGATGGTGAAGGCATTGGCGGGAACTGCAGACGTGAAGGTAATGGACTGGCCCAACTTAGAAAAGTTATTAAGAGCCCATTACGTGCCACAAGTATCGTGCCTCATTAAGAGACACGAATTCTACCATCGGGATCAAGGGGAAAGCGAAAACGTTAATGACTTCATGGCAAGTTTAAGGGACATTGGGGGTGCATGTGAGTTTATCAACTTTGAAGAGGCCATGCGATCGATTTGTTCTAGGCCTAAAGACAAGGTTTTGCAGAGCAAATTATTAATGAAACCTAAGATCACGTTTAAGGAGGCCATAGAAGAAGCTTCTTCAGCGGAAGCTACCAAGTTCTCAGCAGCAGCCATGAAGAAAATTAACAAGGCCGCAAGCCATCCTGATGTGGAAAAATCCACAACAACCCATTGCGAACAAATAGATTCTGATTCAGACTGTAGTGAGGTGGAGGAAGGAATTTATAGACTCAGAATGGAGAAGAAAAGGAAAGACCTTAGAAGAAAAAGGCAAGACTTTTATTGCAGAGGTTGTGGGGGGGGGCACCCCCGCACTGAATGCAAGTTTTTTGATATCATCTGCCTCCGTTGTGAAAAAAGAACTCCACCAAGCAGAAAGAAGTTTCCTGATAAAGAATTCAAGCATAACAACTTCAGTGAGAAAATGGGGCGCAACACAGAAGCAAATGGGAAGAATGAAACTCATCAAACAGTCACTATTGGTCGTTCTTCACCCTTAAGAAGCAGAAAAGTACATGTGAAGGTACTTATTGAAGGAAGGCCTCGCCAAATGGAAGTGGACTCAGGCTCCTATTTATCTATGGTGTCATGGGACACTATTCACAGGCTACTTCCCAACATTCAAAAGAAGCATTTCCAGAAGCAAGCACTGACTCTTAAAGACTACCAAGGGAACAAGATTCCAGTAGTTGGAACAAGAGAATTCAATGTGAAGTTTAAAGGCCACACCAAACGTTTGCCCCTGACCATTGTGGACAAAGACCGCCCAAGCTTGCTGGGACTTGAGTGGTTCAAGCCACTAGGCATCGAGGTGACTGGCATCAATCATGTGAGCAACACTGAGTGGGAAGAGGCCTTGAAGTCTGAGTTTCCAGAGGTCTTCAGCGAAGGACTGGGCAAGTATATGGGGACCCCTATCACTTTCAACCTAGATCCCAAGGTGCCACCAATTCGTTTAAAGCCCAGAAGGGTCCCATTTGCCTTAAAGGAAAAAATTGATGCACAATTAGATAAACTAATAGCTCAAGGAGTTTTAGAGCCCACTGACCACTCCAGATGGGAGACACCCATAGTCACACCAGTCAAGACTGAAGGGTCAGTAAGAATCTGTGTAGACTATAAGGGGACATTGAACCATGCGCTTCAGCAGAGCGCATATCCAGTTCCAGTGGTGCATCATTTATTACATTCACTTGGCAGGGGTACAGTCTTTGCCAAATTGGATCTGGCCTAGGCATATCAACAACTAACAGTTGATGATGCCACTGCAGAGGCCCAAACCATTGTGACTCATAGAGGTGCCTTCAAATGTAAAAGGTTACAGTTTGGAGTAAGTGTGGCACCAGGCATTTTCCAAAGCCTTATGGAAAGGATGCTCCAAGGACTGCCAGGGGTAGTGCCTTACTTTGATGATGTGTTAATCTCTGCTGAAAATGACACTCAATTACAAGAGAGACTCAGAGAAGTCCTTACCAGATTCAAGAAAGCGGGGTTAAAAGTCAAGGAAGAAAAATGCACTCTTAGAACTGACAAGGTTGAGTTCTTGGGCTACATGATTGACAAGCATGGCATCCACCCTACAGATGCCAAGGTTCAAGCAATCAAAGAAGCCCCTAGACCAAAATGCAAAACAGATTTGCAAGCTTTCCTTGGACTCATTAACTTTTATCACATGTTCCTACCTCAGAAGGCAACCACTGCAGAACCATTACACAGATTACTTGACAAAAAGTCTGTTTGGGTCTGGGGCAGGAAGGAACAATCAGCATTTAACAGTATTAAAAAACTGATCACGTCTGATGCTGTACTGATACAGTTCTCTGAGAATTTGCCCATTGTACTGACTTGTGATGCCTCCCCTTTTGGAGTGGGGGGGGGGGGTTTGAGCCACAGGCTTCCCAGTGGGAGAAAGCCCTATTGCATTTTACTCTCGCACTTTGACCAAAGCAGAGAGGAATTACAGCCAATTGGACAAGGAAGCATTGGCAATTGTTGCAGCTATCAAGAAATTTCATGAGTATTTATATGGGAGAACATTTACCATTGTTACAGATCACAAACCTTTGTTAGGCATTGTGGCAGGAGACAAACCTACACCCACTATCCTGTCACCAAGAATGCTGAGGTGGACTGAATTTCTTGCTGCTTATTCATACAAACTTATCCACAAGCCTGGCAAGGACATTGGACATGCTGATGCCTTGAGTCGTTGCCCACTTCCTTGTCACAAGGAGGACTTTGAACCTGAGGCACACACCTTTTTCCTAGAAACTGTTGCCAAGCTTCCAGTACATGCTGCTGAAATTGCCAGAGAGACTGCCAAAGACACTTTATTGGCTCCTATTATAGGCTGGATTAAGAAAGGTTGGCCTCTTCAAGATCTACCTCAACTTGCCCAACCTTTTAAGTCCAGGCAAACTGAATTATCTGTATTAAGAGGATGCATTTTGTGGGGTAACAGGGTGGTTATTCCTACAAAACTGCAAAGAGAGGTTTTGGAAATGTTACATGAGGGTCATCCAGGTATTGTCAGAATGAAGGGATTGGCCAGGAGTTATGTATGGTGGCCAGGTATTGACAAAATGGTTGAAAACTGGGTTGCATCTTGTCCCAACTGTCAGGTAGTCAGGCCTGCCCCACCTCTTGCCCCCACACAGGAATGGGAATGTCCTAGGGGCCCATGGTCCAGGATTTAAATTGAGGACCATTGTCAGAAACGAGTACATCAGGTAACCCGTGAGTTACAAAAAGCTTTTTAAGCTGTTTGATCAGTTGTGGTGGATGCCATAGGGATGACCTCTAGCCATTTGGAATATTTTTATTTTTTATTTTTAATTACATTTATATGCCGCCCTTCTCCGGAGACTCAGGGCGGTTTACAATTTTTGGGATACAACCCAGTGTGCTCAGCAATAGCCTTCATTCCATTGTATATGCCTGCTTATTACTAAGCGGCATTTTTACAAGGTCAGCTAATTGCCTAGTCCTAGTAAGGAAATGTCAGCAGACACATTTCCTCCCTCACAAGGTGAGAACCTTAAAACATCTGAACCACGTAGGTCTCAATGTACACGTAAGAGTCCCACCTATTTAAAAGAATACATTAGATAGGCTGGGGTTTGAGTATGGACTGAACCTAGTGGGGAGGGGTGTTATGTATGCAGGTTTAAAGTCATTGGTTTAGTTTGAACTGTTCTTGTAAAATGTAAGAAATGATTGGTTTAAAAGTCGGAAAACCCTGCACTCTGATTGGCTGGCAACTGTGGCTGCTGGCTCTAAGTAGCAGCCACAGCCCAGCCAAAGTGGGTTCGTTCTGAGCTGTAGTCACTAATAAACAAAGAGCTTGAAGCACTCCGCATCTGTCTCTTCATGCAAACTTAACAGTGGTATTTGTTGGTTCTCTGAACTCCTCAAAATTTCTGCTACCAGTTCTCCAGAGCTGGTCAGAACCTCCTGAATACCACCTATGGTTCTCACCAGTTCTTGAGAACCAGTAGCAAAAATTTTGAGTAGTTCAGAGAACCGGAAAATATCACCTCTGACTGGAGATTTTACAGTATCTTTCCCCTGCCATGCCCACCAAGCCACACCCACAGAACCAGTAGTAAAAATGTTCAAATCCCACCACTGAGTGGCTAGGAGCAAAACTCCTACCATCAGCATCCACCATTTTATCAGCTTCGTAAGGAATTCTTCGAATGGACATAGGAAGTATATGAAGAGAATCACTGGAAATCAAGAAAATTTTCAGAAGACAGACAGACAGGTTAGAGAAATGGAAGAGTGTGACAAAAAGGCACAAATGTGTTAAAAGGTTTTGGTGCTTCAGAATAGTTTCCAGGGCTTCCTGTTGATAATATTTCTAGACCACTGGATGAAAAGCAACTTTACAAGCTTCATGGCTTGAAGAAAAATACTGAAGGACAAGATATGATTAGGTGAGGAAAACTGGAGAGCCCCTGCTGAGTTTTTAATGAATTTGATGATGAAGTGCAACAAATGCATACATACATGCATTACATATATAATGAGAGGAACTAAAGCAGTAACTGATCAGCAATATAGTTCATCAAGAGAAGTGTACTGCCTTCCTAGGCCACATTCAGGATGTAAGAGAAATGCTCTCAAGACTCTTTATGTCCATGATAATTATTGCTTTCCACTCACCCATGTGGGAACAATTGGCTAAACAGATGGTGCAACAGGAACCATTCAGCTTCCTCAATAATGAGACATGATTGTGAGCAGAGGGATGGGCTACACTTCATGAGGACTGAGAAGAATGTTTTTGACAGATGTCTTGCAAACCTATTCCACAGGGAATTTTAAAATGAATCCTATGAGTCAGCAGTATGATTATTCAATAAATAATGCACCACCAAGGACAAGAACAGGTATGGGATACAGAAGATGTGGAGATGCTCAATAATGAGCATCTCAAATTCATAACCTGGGATTCCATTGTCTCCATACAAATGCACAGAACATATGGAATACATCAGGAGCTTTGATTCAGGACAATGAACATAATTTATTAGATTACTAAAACCTGGTGGAACAAAAATAATTGAGAGAATGTAAGGGTTGAAGAGTTATTCAAAAGGAAACAACAAAGATTTTATTTTACACAGTACCAAAAGCAAAACTGCATAATGGCCTCCCAGAGCAGATTACCCTTTCTGGGAAGAGAGCCATAGTAATAATGGGAGACATCAAGTTCCTGGATTTATGTTGGAAAACCAACTCAGCCAGGACTGCAAGCTTTGAAATATTCCTCAGTAATCTTGCTATTTCATTTCCGAAGGCTCAAGAAGAAACAAGGGAAACAGTTCTTCTAGATCTGATCCTATACTATAGGAAGAGCTGATTTAAAGGATAGAAACAAAGGGGTCCTTGGGGTGAGGCAACACTTTGGGGGTTCAAAATTAACTACTGATTAATACATTAACTATCATCTCCTAGCAACCACATAGACTTTCTCCAGGATAGTCAGTTCCCAACCTGCCCCTTTTAATTTTCCAGTGATAATCTTCATTGTGATAATTCATCCATCATGCAGCTAGTCAACCTCCTCTTGTTTGCTTCCATCTTTCCTAGAATTAGAGCCTTCTCCAGAGAGTTAGGTCTTCTCATAATGTATCCAAATTAGTATGGTATAATCATTGCATCATTTGAGTCTTGAGTGAGAACTATAGGTTGATTTGTTTGATGATCCATTTGATTGTTTTCTTGTCTATCCATGTCATTCTCAGGAGAATTCTCCAACACAAAGTTCAAACATGTCAATGCTCTCTATTCTGTTTCTTTTCAAGTCCAAGTTTCACTTTCAAAGGGTATCAGAGAGAAAACTATTGCCTTGACAATTCTGAACTTCACAGGTAAAAATACATCACATCTGAATACCTTTTCCAAGGCCTTCATTGCTACGTTACTAGTACTAGTACTAGTTTGAGTACCAGTTTGCCATGCATTTACTAATTTTGATAGTTGATTCTAAAAGGCAGAAATTTCCCACACTTCAGTTACCTCCATTGTCAATTCTAAACCTGGTTGTGCCATGGTATGTGGGAATGAACTCGGGAGAGAGGGGAAGGGATGCTATCTAGGGAATAACTAGATTAGAGAGGGCATAACCTGCAGCTGTATAATAGGGATAGAAAGAAAGTCAGAAAGGAACCTCCTTAATTTATCAGGGTATAAAAAAGATGTTGGGAGATTTGTGACTATCAGACTTATAAGATTATAATGTAGCCTTACAATAAAGTAGAATTAAGGTTATGCTGTGGACTATGCTGTTTCTTATCTGATTGTTCCCTAGGTAGCATCTCTCCCTCCTCTTCCCCTCACAAGGTCATTTCCACATTACAAAAGCAGAATTAAGACTAGTATGAGAATGCAATGTTTGTTATTTTTCATGTTTGTGCTCCAAGTGCAGACGTAGAGCTTTGGGATTTACATTCTTGCTCCCTTCTTCATTAGACTATGAATTGCATAATCACAGGAAGATAAAAGAAGTCAGGACAGAATTAATTCAATCATTCAAAATTATCTTCCTCCAAGAACTGCCTTGCAATTCAAGCTAATTAGGCACAAATGACTATGTTACTGATAAGTATGATGGTGAATGTTGAATCAGTTTGTGCATGTGTTTGTGTTTAACTTTATTACCACTGGAGATACCATAGTAAGAGAATAGCAAGTTTATATACCTGATCATTCTGTATAATACAACATGCCCACTTATCCAAGTATTTATAAAACTTATTTATTTATTTATTTATTTCATGGGATTTATATGCCGCCCTATCTCCCGAAGGACTCAGGGCGGCTTACAACAATAAAAGGCAAGTACAAAATTTAAAATTAAAAAATTATTAAATTGAAATCCCAATAATTCTAATTAAAAGCGGGAACAGCCAATACCACCAATAAAACAATAACCCTCCCCCGCAGTCCAGGTCAGCCTGTTGAAAAAGCCAAGTCTTCAGGTCGCGATGGAATGATTGAAGGTCAGGGGCCATCCGCAGCTCAAAGGGGAACTGATTCCACAGGGTGGGTGTACCCACAGAGAAGGCTCTCCCCCTGGGGATCTCCAGGAAACACTGTCTAGCTGACGGCACCCCGAGGAGGCCCTGTCTGTGGGAGTGCACGGGGCGCTGGGAAGTTGTTGCTGGCAGTAGATGCTCCCACAAATACTCCGGCCCTAAGACATGTAGGGCTTTATAGGTGATTACCAGCACCTTGAATCTCACCCAGAGGGCAACCGGCAACCAATCACACAGGAGGGGTGTAATATGGGAGTATCGGGATACTCCCATCACAACCCGCGCAGCTGCATTCTGTACCAGCTGAAGCCTCCGAGTGGTCCTCAAGGGCAGCCCCGTGTAGGGAGCACTGCAGTAGTCCATATGGGAGGTAACGAGCTCATGAGTAACTGTACGTAAGGCATCTCGGTCCAGATAGGGGCGCAACTGGCACACAAGACAAACCTGAGCAAATGCCCCCCTGGCCACAGCTCCCACATGTTCCTCCAAAGTAAGCCGTGCATCTAGGAGGACACCCAAGTTGCGCACCCTATCTACGGGGGGTAACACCTCTCCCCCCATAGCTAAAGAAGGAATATCCTGGATAGTCCAAGATGCTGGTACGTACAGCCACTCGGTCTTAGCCAGGTTGAGCCAAAGCCTGTTCCTCCCCATCCAGATCCGTACCGCTTCCAGGCATCAGGACATCACGTCAAGGGCATCACTGGGTTGGTTTGGGGTGGAGATAAAAAGCTGGGTATCATCAGCATACTGATGGTACCTCACCCCAAAACCACGGATAATCTCACCCAGTGGTTTCATATAGATGTTGAACAGAAGGGGAGAGAGGACTAACCCCTGGGGCACCCCACAAGACAGGGGCCTCAGGGTTGACCTCCGTCTTCCTGCCAACACTGACTGCATACAACCCGAGAGGTAGAAGGAGAACCACCGTAAAACAGTGCCTCCCACTCCCAACCCCCCAAGGCATCGCAGTAAGATACCACGGTCAATGGTATCAAAAGCCGCTGAGAGATCTAATAGGACCAGGACAGAGGAATAACCTCTGTCCCGAGCCCTCCAGAGATCATCCACCAGTGTGACCAATGCCATCTCCGTGCTGTACCCAGGCCTGAAACCCGATTGATACGGATCCAGGTAATCAGTTTCCTCCAGGAACACCGGGAACTGTCAAGCCACCATGCTCTCAACAACCTTCGCAACAAAGCGAAGGTTGGAGACAGGTTGAAAGTTGTTCAAAATAGCCGGGTCCAGGGCAGGCTTTTTGAGGAGAGGCCTCACCACCGCCTCCTTCAAGGTGGAGGGGAAGGATCCCTCACTCAGAGAAGCATTGACCACTGCCTGGAGCCAGCCTCGTGTAACCTCCCGGGCGGCATACACCAGCCAGGAGGGACACGGATCCAATAAACACATGGTGGTACTCAGTTTCCCTATGATCCTGTCAACTTCATCCAGAGTCACAGGATCGAACTCATCCCAGATAGTCTCCACAAGACCCATCGCTTCCCCCCGTCTGACTCTAACCAGTCGGAGTCCAGACCGGCCTGGATTTGAGCGATCTTGTCCATCAGATGATGACTAAACT
The DNA here is from genome assembly GCA_009733165.1 of Naja naja. NCBI lineage: Eukaryota > Metazoa > Chordata > Lepidosauria > Squamata > Elapidae > Naja > Naja naja. Next base: position 200,725,809 of record CM019148.1, on the reverse strand, counting down.
CCTTGGCCCACCCCCGCAGAGGGTCCTCCCTCATCCCCTGATTAAGGAGAGAGTGGGTGACCCTAAACAGGGCAGCTGGGTGATTATCTGCAGACATGATGAGAGCAGAGAAGTAAGCATACTTCACCGCTCCCATCACTGCAAGGTAAGACCTAGTGAAGGTTCTTAACTGCGATCAGTCAGATTTGGACCGACTGGACCTCCAACTGCTCTCTAGACCCCTCCTCTGGCACTTCATCTTCCAGTGCTCTGCGGAAAACCAGGGAGCCAACCGGGATCTGCACCGGGTCACAGGCTGCAAAGGGACAACACGGTCGAGAGCCTCTGAGGCAGCCCTTTGCCAGGCATCCACCAGGGCCTTGACCAGGCTGTAGGTAAGGGAGACAGGAATCAACCCAAGCGCCATCTGGAACCCTACTGGGTCCATCAGGCGCCTGGGGCGGAACCACCTAATCGGTTTCGCATCCCAGCGACGTGGAGTGGCATGTTGGAAGGCCAGCCAGAGGAGGTAATGATTGGTCCATGACAGGGGTAAAATAGTTGGTGATCCCCCACCAAGAGCATTACACCACTGTCCAGAGATAAAAAACAAGGTCAAGTGTGTGCCTCCCACCATGAGTCGGATGCTGAATTATTTGGGTCAGGTCCATGGCCGTCATGGAAGCCATGAACTCCTGATCCATCCTTGATGCTCCACCCAGAGAAGGCAGGTTGAAGTCCCCCAGAACAATAAGTCTGGGGAACTCAATCGCCACCCCTGATAGAATGTTGAGTAGCTCGGGCAGAGCCATTGTCACGCAGCTGGGAGAAAGGTACGTGAGCAACAGGCCCAACTGACCACCAGGGCCCCACCTCAGGAGGAGAGACTCACACCTGCCTATCTGAGGGACAGTGGCCTCCTGAGGACAAAGGGTCTCCCTAACAACAACTGCCACCCCACTGCCCCTACCCTGAGCTCAAGGTTGGTGCAGCACATGGAAACCTGGTGGGCACAACTCAGACAGAGGAACTCCTCCCTCTGGGCCCAGCCAGGCCTCTGTAATGCAGGCTAGGTCTGCGTCTTCCTCCTCGATAAGCTCACGGATGAGGGGAGCTTTGTTCATCATGGACCTGGCATTTAAATAGGCCAACCTGAGCTCAGGGGCCTGGTCTCCCATACCCCTAGGGAAATGGGTGGAAATGAGAGGGTCGGAGTGCGCCACCGCTCAAAGATAGCGAGGGCGCGCTCCCGAACTCCGATATGACCCTCTGTTCCTCCATCCACTGCCATTTCCAGTCATCACGGGGATTGCAGTCCCCACCCCAGCCCCTAGAGTCCCAGAGCACCCCAGCCCCATCCCCTCCCCATGGCAACCCATGCCTGACCTGGACTGAAACTGGTCTGGCGGAACCCCCTCAAGTCCCAACTGGGCCCCACATCCCACCCCTCTCCCTAACCCCCTTAAAAATTTAGATAGAAAATTAAACAATGGTCCATTAAAAACCCTCCTTTTAGAAAAGTTAAAACCCCTCTTTGCACTATGCCACCTCTTGGGATCCCAAGATCCGTCATTAAGGTAGGCCTTAGATAGTCCAACAGGCCACACCAGGGACAGGGGGACATTCCCCAGGGCCTGTAACTCTGCATTTGAGTAAGTCTTTGAAACCATAATTGTCCATGAAATGGGGACAGTGGGAGATGAAAACAAAGGCCAGATGACATTCAGTCAGTCATGCCCAGGTAGATTCACAGTCTCCAAACCCGGGAACCCTCTCACGGTAGCTGGGGAAGACCAGATGGAAAAAAGTCCAGCCACCACTCTCTCACCACGGTGGCAGTCCCAACATCAAGGCCATGGTGTAGTCAGATGAGGCAGCACAACCAGACACTGCAGCCCTCTCACAGCAGCAGTCTGGGTAGAAGGCTGAAATAAGACCACCACCGCCCTCTCACAGCGGTGAGGGCTGCCAAACCCACCAACCTGGACAGATAAAATGGGGGGGGGGGGAAATAACCCCAATTAAAAATCTCCAGATTGACAAAATCCTCAATTGGCAACAGCAGCAGCCAGGGGTCCAGGCACCCACCAACTGGGCTCCATGGTATCTCCGGACCAGGGCACCGCCATCATCCATCCCTAGGCCAAACCCTGGGGCTGCCCCAGCACAAATTCCAGCAGCCCCAGGTCCAACCACCATCAAATACCAGTCGAGGCAGCGGCTCCAAACAGGCAAACCCCCAGGCCAGCACATCCACACCACGCTGAAAGCAGCAATGGCCACTCTTCATGCTCTTCAGGCTCTTCACGTCAACATAGCGTCCAAGCCGGCGTAACCACCTCCAAGCCATCAAGCACGCCTCTGAGCACACACCAACAGTCCAGACTCGACCACTGAAAGCTGGCAACATTAGCAGCTCACCGAGCCAGCAAAGGCTTTGTGTCAGCATGACCACAATGGAACAGTCTCCCCATGCCAGCCACTGCCCAGCCATCATACAAGGCTGCTGGGCCCTCCGCTGTCATCCACCACCACTGTTCGCCATCTGCCATTGACTGCCACCACCCGCCAAACCCAAAACCGAGGCAGCAAATAACACCGGTAGAACCCCCAGAGCTCCCGCTGATGAACCAGGGGCTGGGGGTAAAAAACAGAACCCCCATTACCTCCCAAAAGGCCAAAAATCGCACTCCCCCTCACGGAGCTTACAAACCACAGACAGCCATCATTGGGACATGCGCAAACTAATGCAATATAATGACAGTATCTTTTTAATTAAAATATGCTATTTAAAGAATGTGTTGTTCCTTTTCTAAACAATCTTTTAAAATTATATTAAAAATTAAAAATAAAATATTATATGTATGGGTCACTCAAGTATGACTTGTTGCCATTTTGTGTTCATAAAAGTCTACTTTTTTAAAAAGGGAAAATTTTGTGAGCCTAATCACCCCAATCATTAAACAAGTCTACCAGAAAGTCTGCAATAACAATGTTTTACATTACGGCATAACAATGGTTAACTAGAAAATAAGTACTTTGCCTCCTGATTAAGAGCAGAGCACTTTTTAAACTTATTTCTCTTCTATTAACCCCATAATTCAGGGTTCAAATCTGAGTGGGATTACCACTGTTTTCCTTTTACTTGAGCAAGACTGACTTACCTGTGCAATCTATTGTTCATGGTGCCATAAATGCAGAAGTGGGACATATGAAGATTCCTTCTGGGGGCAACCCCCAATCCAGAGATACTCATAAATGAACCTAGAGCCTGCTTTCCACCCCGGACTGACCTTGTGCCTTAGCTAGGGGAAGAGGAAGTCAATGCATTGTTTTCTAATTTCTGCAGCTGATGAATCTCTCTCTCTCTCTCTCTCCCTCTCTCCTCCCCCTCTCCCCTTCTCTCCCTTCACTGAATTTTCATTTATTTTCAATATATCTTTATATAGTACCTGATTGGGTTTCTGACAGGGTTTTTAGCCATCTGTGCTATTTAGTTGCTGAGGGAACAAAGGAGAGGGAGGGAAGAGAGAGAGAGAGAGAGAGAGAAAGAGAGAGAGAGAGTCATTAACATGAAAAAGCAATAGAAGATCTGAATTTGTAAGCATACATTTTGTCTAGAGTTTATTATTAAAAGAAACAGAAAGCTGATGATGTATTTTCTTCAAAGGCATCTAAGGGATTCTGGCCTAGCACAGATGATATAGAATCCCACTGGTGTTGCACACTAACAAAGTTGTTGCAGTCAATGGAATGTCACAGCTGGAAACAGTGAGTGAAGTGTTGAGAACATTGATTATTTTTCTATAGTCAAAGGCTGCAAACCTATATACACTTAACTGAGATCAACTATTGATAACAAGAAGACTTATTAATGAATATGAAACCTAGATATCTCTGCAGGTGACCTATGATTTTAAGGAACTGATGAAGGCAGAAGTTAGATAATTCTAATTATGTTCTTTTTACTCTACCTGAGAACCATAACCAGTGACTTCACGTCATCAAAGTGAAAAGAGCTGAAATGTTCAGGCTTTTCTTTCTTCCCCACCTTTTTTAAAGCTGGAATTCTTTTAGAGAGTGGATTTAAAGATCAAGACATGCATTTTGTCTTTTAAATCTGTTATGATATGTACAGAACCCTTGAGTAACAAGGATATGCACATGGAAACGTTTATGAGAATAGTTGTGAATAAATGTTCAGCCACGCACAGATACACTGAATTGGGTTAAATCAAGTTGTGATAATATTTACTTGAAGAAATAGCACAGTCCAATAAACAGTCCATGTCATACATGTTTTTAACAGTCCAGAAATATCCAGTTTTAAAGTCTTACCGGTTTCACGTCTTTTACAGCAGACAAATATCAAACCATAATATAACAGATAACCTTCGATATCAACAGAATATCAAAGTGAACAGAGTTAGTCGGTATCGGTCCGTAGTCAGTCAATATCAGTATCAAGAGAGATCATCAGTGAGAAAGAGAAAGAGAAATTAAACCATGATCTATAGCTCCCTCTTATGGCAACTTGCAGCATAATCAACCAACAGGAAACACAGTATAATACATTACAGTATTTTTCCTTAAAGCTACAAACATATGTATTTGTGGTTTATATATTGTCAACCCAACTACATTGTGTACATATACATAACAAAATCCATCCAAACCCTGGAAAAAAATGGCACATTTTGTGTGTTTCCTGAGCTTCAATAATGCCTCTTGAAAGCTTAAGGCAAAGTAACTGCCCACATTCTGATTGGGTTTTATGAATGCCCTATAATTAAATCTAATTGTGACACATGGTCACAAAAACAAAACTTGCCTTGAAAGGATTTTTGCCTGAAACATGGTAGACCTTTAGATCCTAAAATATTTTTGCTGACACTCCAGATCCTTTATTCCTTTCTCCTTTCCTTTTCTCTCAATCTTCAGGGACTGGCTTCCTTCCCATGTACATTTAGAAAGCCTCCTTCAGAAAAAGAGCAAAGCTTCTTGACAATTTAGTTTCAAGATATTTGTGGTTAGGCATGTCAATTAAGTGGTGTCATGAGGCATATTCTTACCCAAACTAACCCTCTTTTTAACACTATTCCAAAGAAGAAACATTAGTTAAAGGGGCAGTGATATAATAATGCTAACATGATAGTTTAAAAATAATAGGAATTTCAGAGTAAGGGCAACCAACAGATAAATAGGATAAATTTTGTCAGTTCTTCTTTCCTCATGCAGCCCAATTTGATAACCATGCTCCATACCCAGATACTCCTAAACAATATGCACAAGTATGCCTTTTTAAAAGCAAAATATTTGCTGTTTTATTTATTCTCATATACATTTGTGAATTTCAAAAAAAAATTGAACGCATTGAAAAATTCAGAAGAGTATAAAAAAACTTCTCATTATCTCTTTTAAATAGTATACAAATGTGGTTTAGTTCTATGTGTCTATCCATAAAATGTAAGTCTGGGTATTTTAATTTTAGTGTATTTGTCTAAGTCAGGGGTGTTGTATTGTACTGCTGCAATGGATTCTTTTGCTACTTCTGGATCTAGGAACATGATGACTGCAATGACCTCAAATGAGATCTATAATTTAATCTGCATCTACTCTTATGTTTTGGTTTTCTGGAGGCACTGTAGTGGGGAATAAGTAAAATACTTCAGAGTGAAGCCCAGGATTTACAAAGAAATACCAAAGCTGAAGCTTAGAAAAATTTCAGTCAGATCGATCACATGCACCCTAAGGTGTAAAAGTTGCTCAAATAGCATCATCTGAGAAATAATAATGTGAGTTATTCAAAGTTTCTTGTGGATGACTTTGAATGTATACTTACTTACTTACTTACTTACTTACTTACTTACTTACTTACTTACTTACTTATTACATTTATATAGCTGCTTGTCTTTCAACCAATTGCATGGTGCCAATCAAAACTCAGAAGAAAATATATTAAAAAATTCAAAACTATAAAACTAAACCAATGAAAACATTAAAAACAATTAAATAGCAATGGCAGTAGCATTTATACTTATATACTGTTCCAGAGTGCTTTACTGCAATCTCTGGGCAGTTTACAACATCAGCATATTGCCCCCAACAATTTGGATACCAACCTCAGAAGGATGGAAGGCTGAGTCAACCTTGTCAGGACTGAACTTCAGGCTGTGAACAGAGTTTGCCTGCAGTACTGTACTTTAACCACTGTGCCACCACAGTGTAACCTTGTTGCTTGTATCCTAACGATTTTTATTGACTGTTTCCTAGTATGATTTGGGTGCTTATTGTACCCTATGACTATTATTAAGTGTTGTACCTTATGATTCTTGACTCTTGATGAATGTATCTTTTATTTTATGTACACTGAGAGCATCTGCACCAAGACAAATTCCTTGTGTGTCCAATCACACTTGGCCAATAAAGAATTCTATCCCATCCTATCCTATCCTATCCTATCCTATCCTATCCTATTCCACCAGGGAGCCAAACCTGATGCCAAATCAAACTTCTAATGTCAAATTATCCAATCTCTTTCTGACAATACTTGGGGGGAAAGCCAGCTCTTCAAAGCCTTTCAAAAGGGTTTAAACGGGGCAGGTTTGCTGTATTTCAGGAAGCAGAGGGTTTCATGGGGCATAGGGTCTGCCACAGAAAAAGCATGCTTCTTAGTTCCCATCAGATGACATATTTAGAGCAAGGGACCAGAAGCATGTCACCCTATCTGACCTTGTAGGATAGGTAAATATCCATAGGGAATGACAATCTTACAGATTCAGATCTTCCCAATATATATTTCACACTGTCTCTACAAAATTATTCATTTGGGTAAATAAGAAGAAAATGACAGAATGAAAGGGGAAAAAAATATACTGGCACATGATTAATCTTCATTATATTACATTTTCTCTGAGCTCAACAACAACCACATCAATATTTTTATTTTTAATGTGTTTTTTCTGTTACCTTTCACTTAAAAAAAGCCAGTCATTTTTCAACAACACAATACACCACCCAACATAATTCATTTTCCAGAATGTTTCCCACATATAGGTCACTAGAATAGCAATTCTTTTTTTTTCTTTTTTGGTCTGAACCTGCCAGAGAGTTCAGCCTTGTTTTACAAACAGTTGCCCAATTTCTGTCCTTCTCCCATAAACAGCTGTTGCCTTGACAACAAAGGAGAAAGAAGATTGGATATTTGGGGTGGCCTTAGCAGCAGGCTCTGCTGAGCAAGCTATGGTTTTAACCATGCCAAGTTTTTTTTTAAAATCAGGATATGGTGTGAATATTTTTAATTCAAGACAAAGATTTAAAGCATATGTTTAAGGAAATATCTTCCAGAAACACAGAAATGTAATTTTCTTCATATCTACCTGATTGTAAATATCACCAAATGGGATTCACTTCTATAAAAGCCTTTATATAACTGAGTTATAATATTTATGTTGAGATTTTGCCTTTGATATAGCTGAAACAATGTCAAATCCAGCTATTTGGAGAGAGTCCAATTTGTGTCCCCCCACCCAAGTTTTCATGCTTCATTTGGCTACGGGATGTACTCTTTCTATCATCATTCCTCCAAGCCAGTATTAATTTATGTGTTACAAACAATTCAAACTCAAAGGTTCCTGGTACTTCACTATCAACTTCAAGTATATTAGATAAGCTGAAAACTGGCATCATTGCCTACTGAGCTTACAAATTTATTTTATTTATTTATTTATTATGAGACTTCTATGCCACCCTATCTCCCGAAGGACTCAGGGTGGCTTACATTAAAAGAAGAGTACAAAAATTAAAACCAAATTAAATTGAATAAGAAATCTCATTAAGTTAAAAACAAAACTAACAACTAAAAATTCCCATCCCTCCATCAGTCTGGGTAGGCGAGCTTGAAAAGCCAAGTCTTTAGGTCATGGCAGAAAGATCGAAGATCAGGGGCCACCCGTAGCTCCAGGGGAAGTTGATTCCATAGGGTGGGTGCTCCCACAGAGAAGGCCTAGGGGTCGCCAGTCAACATTGCCTGGCCGACGGCACCCCAAGGAGGCCCTGTCTATGGGAGCGCACGGGACATTGGGAAGCTGTTGCTGGCCGCAGGGCTCCCTGCAAATACCCTGATCCTAAGCCATGAAGGGCTTTATAGGTCAATACCAGCACCATTCATTTCAATTCAACAGGAAACAAAAAATGATTTCGCTTTTGATTTTGGCATTTTCTGTGGTAGACAATGTTTGGGAAACTTTGGGTTTTCAAATATCAGTTCATATTTTAGCTTTAAATGGAACATGATTTCAGTAGGGGTGTCTCCAAGAGGAGTCAACAGCATCAAATGGTGGATGTGCCCAGGTCCTCTTTTAAAATGTCAACAATACATATTGAAAAGGGACAAGGTTTTGATCACCAAGTCATAGCTGGCATTTTGATGATGTGATGTTTATCCATCTAATGGATACTCCTGCTTTTCCAAATCAAAGTCTAAAGCCAAATTGAATATTTGCAAATATCTTGCTTTCTATAGCAGAAGTGCATGATGTGAGGAGGACCAGTGCTACATAAAGCTCTTGAAAGCCATAATCCTGGTATAATGGTAATAGCTAAAGTGCTTAATTCTGGATTTTGGGACTTGTCCCATTTTTAGTTTGGAGAAACTAGAACAGGAAAAATAACAGACAAAGAACAGTACCTTCTTCTGTATAGTATATATAAGTCTCAATGAATTCATTTACTCCCAAGAAACTAATGTAAACAGAAGAGGAATCATTTGACCAATTAGTAACTGAAGGTCTCTTCTTACCTAATGTCACCTTGTATAATGATTTCTGATTTGTAATCCTTATCAGGTAAAGCACTTTTTTAGAAAAAAAATACCTAAAAATCAAAATGTCTAAGAACCACCCTTTCTTTTTCAAAATGCTAGGCTTTTTCCTAAACAGCTCCCATTAAATATGAGAGAAATGGAAGAGAAAATCAGTGCAAAAAAGTAATTTTTTACTATATTTTACACTCTTATACTTATCAAAGTTTATATTCAAAACTACATAAGCTGAAATTATTCTAAATGACTTCCAAAATTTTCTTGTTTTAAAAAAAACTTCTAAGTATACTAAACGTAGAGGCCTGACATTTAAGGAGTATTAATAATTTAATATTCTATAATAATTTAATTATTAATGTGTTTGGTAGTGAAGAAGTGAGTGGGGAATTAAATTTCCAATAGCTCAACTATATTGATATAATACCCTATTGGTACAGACTTTGCTTCATGAATAACAATAACAGCATTAATATTACTATATATAGAAATAACATTTGCTCTTTATACCTCTAGTTATACTGTGATTTCCCAGTGTGTGGTAGGCAGTTACATGTTATATAAATCATTGTACAATGTCAGACCAATTTTCATTCCAAGTCCTAATGCATATATAAAACAAGTTCACTAGGTTTATATAGAGAGTATATATGCATACAGCATAACAATAAAAAGAGAAGGCTTAATATAATATACTAGACTATTCACTATGTGTTCTTCATGTTAAGTTTGCATGAAGAGACAGCCGCGGAGTGCTTCAAGCTCTTTGTTTATTAGTGACTACAGCTCAGAACAACCCCACTTTGGCTGGGCTGCGGCTGCTACTTATAGCCAGCAGCCGCAGTTGCCAGCCAATCAGAGTGCAGGGTTTTCCCGCACTTTTACAAACCAATCATTTCTTACATTTTACAAGAACAGTTCAACTAAACCAATGACTTTAAACCTGCATACATAACACCCCTCCCCACTAGGTTCAGTCCATACTCAAACCCCAGCCTATCTAATGTATTCTTTTAAATAGGTGGGGCTCTTACGTGTACGTTGAGACCTACATGGTTCAGATTTTTTAAGGTTCTCACCTTGTGAGGGAGGAAATAGGACTTGTAGTAATGGTAGAACCTGTTTGGTTACTACAACCTGGTCTCTCCTCCCAATCCATCTCCAACCCAATGTCAGCACCTAAATCAGGTAATGATGTGCAATCTTCCATTTGTGAAAATGGTTGTTGGTATTGTGACAGGTTTTGGGATGGTTCCTGTCGTGTTAGCTCGTTACACATGGGGTTGATTCTTGCTTGTTCATTACACTCATGATCCTCCCCTTCCCCCCTAGAAGAGGCAGTAGATATGGGAACCAGAGAGGAGCAAAAGCGATGCTCCTGAGGCAATCTGGATCTTAACTGATCAATGTGCCTGCTCCAGAGGACACCATCCTCCGTTTGTACCCTGTAAGAGCTGGGGCCTGTGATTTGGGTTATCTCAGCAGGAATCCATAATGGTTCCCCCATAAGGTTCTTAGCATAAACAGAATCACCCACAGTGAATGTGCGAATTTTGCTAGTGGAATCTAGTGGTGCTTTGGGTGCGTAAGTGGGATGAAGGCGGTCAAGGGGAGACCTGAGTTTCCTACCCATCAACAACTCTGCTGGGGATAAGTTACTTGATGGGTTAGGAGTGATATGCTGGACACTGAGAAGTTTTTCAACTCTCTCAGTGATATCCCCTGGACCCAATTGCTGAAGTTTTTCCTTGGTAAATTGTGCCATACTTTCAGCCCGGCCGTTAGCGAAGGATGCCCAGGGGCTGTCAGGGCATGTCTGATACCCTGCTGTGCTAGATATGATTCAAAAAGGTTGGATTTAAATTGAGGACCATTGTCAGAAACGAGTACATCAGGTAACCCGTGAGTTACAAAAAGCTTTTTAAGCTGTTTGATGACAGCATCAGTTGTGGTGGATGCCATAGGGATGACCTCTAGCCATTTGGAATATTTTTATTTTTTATTTTTAATTACATTTATATGCCGCCCTTCTCCGGAGACTCAGGGCGGCTTACAATTTTTGGGACACAACCCAGTGTGCTCAGCAATAGCCTTCATTCCATTGTATATGCCTGCTTATTACTAAGCAGCATTTTTACAAGGTCAGCTAATTGCCCCCAACAATCTTGGGTCCTCAATTTACCTATACATCTACTATATACATCTACTATAATAAGGAAAGTGTGCCCTCTGGTAGGGCCAGCAAAATCAATGTGAATCCTGGACCATGGGCCCCTAGGACATTCCCATTCCTGTGTGGAGGCGAGAGGTGGGGCAGGCCTGACTACCTGACAGTTGGGACAAGATGCAACCCAGTTTGCAACCATTTTGTCAATACCTGGCCACCATACATAACTCCTGGCCAATCCCTTCATTCTGACAATACCTGGATGACCCTCATGTAACATTTCCAAAACCTCTTTTGCAGTTTTGTAGGAATAACCACCCTGTTACCCCACAAAATACATCCTCTTAATACAGATAATTCAGTTTGCCTGGATTTAAAAGGTTGGGCAAGTTGAGGTAGATCTTGAAGAGGCCAACCTTTCTTAATCCAGCCTATAACAGGAGCCAATACAGTGTCTTTGGCAGTCTCTCTGGCAATTTCAGCAGCGTGTACTGGAAGCTTGGCAACAGTTCTAGGAAAAAGGTGTAAGTCTCAGGAGCAAAGTCCTCAGTGTGAGAAGGAAGTAGGCAGCGACTCAAAGCATCTGCATGCCCAATGTCTTTGCCAGGCCTGTGGATGAGTTTGTATGAATAAGCAGCAAGAAATTCAGTCCACTTCAGCATTCTTGGTGACAGGATATTGGGCGTAGGTTTGTCTCCTGCCACAATGCCTAACAGAGGTTTGTGATCTGTGACAATGGTAAATGTTCTCCCATATAAATACTCATGGAATTTCTTGACAGCTGCAACAATTGCCAAGGCTTCCTTGTCCAGTTGGCTGTAGTTCCTGTCTGCTTTGGTCAAGGTGCGAGAGTAAAATGCAATAGGAGTTTCCCTCCCGCTGGGAAGCCTGTGGATCAAACCCCCGACCCACTCCAAAAGGGGATGCATCACAAGTCAGTACAACAGGCAAATTCTCAGAGAACTGTATCAGTACAGCATCAGACGTGATTAGTCTTTTAATATTGTTAAATGCAGATTGTTCTTTTCTGCCCCAGACCCATGCAGACTTTTTGTGTAATAATCTGTGCAGTGGTTCTGCAATGGTTGCCTTCTGAGGTAGGAACATGTGATAAAAGTTAATGAGTCCAAGGAAGGCTTGCAAATCTGTTTTACATTTTGGTCTAGGGGCTTCTTTGATTGCCTGAACCTTGGCATCTGTGGGGTGGATACCATGCTTGTCAATCATATAGCCCAAGAACTCAAGCTTGTCAGTTCCAAGACTGCATTTTTCTTCCTTGACTTTTAACCCCGCTTTTTTGAATCTGGTAAGGACTTCTCTGAGTCTCTCTTGTAACTGAGTGTCATTTTCAGCAGAGATTAACACATCATCAAAGTAAGGTACTACCCCTGGCAGTCCTTGGAGCCAATCTTTTGCAAAAGAGAATTTGACTGCTTAAAAGTATTACAAAATGGATTTAAAATATATCTTTAAGAAAATTTCCTCAGGGAAGCAGCTGGATTGGGAATATTTTTTTTAAATTACATTTATATGCCGCCCTTCTCCAAAGACTCAGGGCGGCTTACAATTTTTGGGATACAACCCAGTGTACTCAGCAATAGCCTTCATTCCATTGTATATGCCTGCTTTACTAAGCGGCATTTTTACAAAGTCAGCTTATTGCCCCAACAATCTTGGGTCCTCAATTTACCTACCCCGAGAGGATGGAAGGCTGAGTCAACCTTGAGCCTGGTGGGATTCGAGCCTACAGTAATTGTAGGCAGCTGGAACTTAAATGCAGGCATTTAACAGCCTGAGCCACCAAGGCCCTTTTTAAGTATTAAATATTAAGTTATGTTAGGAGTAGTGGATTGACAATCATCTAATTTTTCTGTCTTTTTGGTTAAATACAATTCATCTTCAACCCAAAGTGAATCTTCCTAAATAAATAAGTAGCTGGTCTTGGAAATTTTTATCTTATAGTACCCTACCTTTACTGAAGATTGTACCATATTTTTTATGATTCTGAGAAATTATTCATAGCTTTGGGTGTTAGCAAGAGGCTCATATATCGACTGCAACTCATCAGACAGCTCTGACAGATACACTATCCTTGTACTAGAAAGAGGCAAGTAATGGAAAAAGTTCTTCAATTTATCCTCTTGCCACCACTAGTATGAAACAATTCTTTTAAAAAATAGAAAACTGTGCTGTTGAAAATGAATTTAAGGTATAAGATCTACTAAGATCCGTGACAAAATAGCATCTATTTGGGGTACACACAGGGAAAAAAATGTTTTAGACACCAAAATGAAAAGCGATAAATTACAATTTGGTGATAGAAATACTGATACTGGAAGCGAGTGAAGCGGTAATAACAACAACAACATCATTTCCCTTCTAAACTAAGACATGGGCTCTTTTAGGTTTTTGCCAAAACTCCATAATCAGAAGCACAGTATATTATTTTCCTGTTGCTGATTTATAAAAGTATGTATTGCAAAGCTAACAGCACAATCACTAGAAACTTGGCAGCTCACAGTAATATGTATAAGCAAAAACAAATGCAAAAATTAAAATATCTAGAGTAAGATTAAAAAGAGGGGATCCAATTATATAAATCAGTGGTTCTGAATCTCAACCTTTTCTTCACCATGGATGCCCTTTAAAAATCTTTTGTGGCCACGGACCATGGCCACAGACCACCAAGTCTTAACTCAAGGTTTAAATCACAACATTTCTTCAAACTTTTGCAGAGCCCTTATGATGACCCCAAGATGGATCACAGGTTGAGAACCACTGATATAAATCATAGAACCAAACTAAAGGTCTCTCACCACAGGTCTTTTGAAACAAACCAGTTTTCAATAGTTTCCAGAAGATTAGAACCCTGGGAACAAGTCTGATTTCTGAAAGGAAGTTATTCCATAGTAGAGAAGCTGCCTCAGAGAAATCACTTAGGGTTTCCATCAGGGGTGGGATTCAGCCGTTCGGGCTGGCTCAGGTTAACTGGATGTTAATTTTACATCCAGTTTGGCGAACTGGTAGTTCTGATGACCAGCTGGCCCCACCCACCCTGCCCCTCCCAGGAGCCCCCACAAGGCCCATCTGGTTCCCAGGTAAGTGTAGGGAGGTCTCCTGGGAGCAAAAACAGGGCATGGGGGTGTGGTGGTACCCTCCTGCACCCCATTTTGGCTTCCAGGAAGCTCCAGGGAGACTTTCTAGGCCCAAAACGGGGCACAGGAGTCTGGTGCCACCCCCCATGCCCCATTTTGGCTGCCAGGAGGCTCCAGGGAGGGTTTCAAGGGAGAAAGTAAGCCTTCAAGGAAGGAAGGAAGGAAGGAAGGAAGGAAGGAAGGAAGGAAGGAAGGAAGGAAGGAAGGAAGGAAGGAAAAGAAAGAAAGAAAGAAAGAAAGAAAGAAAGAAAGAAAGAGGGGGGAGGGAGGGGGGAGGGAGGGAAAGGAGAAAGAGGGAAGGGAAGTGAAAGTGAATGAGATATGGATGGAGGGATGGATAGAGGGAGAGAGAGAGAGAGAAAGGAGGATGCTTTGAAACAGCACAGTAATCCAGAGCTGCAAGGGATCTCAGCGGTCATCTAGTCCAATGCCCTCTCTCCAGCAAGAGACATCTGGGTTATATTGGTGCCTCACCCAGTCACATGACCACCAAGCCATGACCACCCAGTCACATGACCACCAAGCCACACCCAGCAAGCCATGCCCATAAAACCAGTTGTTAAAAAATTTGAATCCCACCCCTGGTTTCCATACTGCAAAGTTCAGAGAACTTGGGATCCCCAGAGATTTCTCTTGGGATATGTGTCTCAGGTAGATCAATTCCAGCTGGATTAGATGGACTTGTGGGTTTTTATAAATCAAAATTAAAAAAAAATCAAAATCAAACATTTATTGTCAATGCACAACATGAAATTGAAAGATAATTACCAGCATCTAGAATTGCTCTGAAAAGCTATTAAGAATCTGGTACAGCATCCACCATACAAATATAAGCTGCTCATGGCAGGAAATACAAGACAAAAGGCAAAAGTCTCTGTTTTTTTTCTGATTAAATGAAGAGTCCAGTTGGTTTCAAAGGAATCCCAAGGAAGTCCTTCAGCGGAGTCCCATGTGGGCCATGTTGCATTACTCCAAACAGTATACCTAATAGTACCATAGCAATGGCTGGTCATTGAAAAAGACAAAGCTCTAGCAGGCAACAATAAATAACCCAGCAAAGCAAAAGAAGTTAATGCGGCTACCAGCCAATATTAAGTACAACCAAGAGAGTGCAAAGCTCTGCTCTTTTCACCCAACATCACCCCTAGGAATTGTACCATTGAAGCAGCAGAGATTTCTACTGCTATGTTGTTGATACCTGTTACATGGAAATTAACGGTTCAACTGCATAAAGAAATTGGCTTGGAAAACTGTATGTCCAGCTGTTTTCCCCAAAACTGGGAGGGGGGGATACCCAGATCTGTGAATTTCCAAGCAGAGCCAAAATGCAAATTGAATTTATTCCCATCTCTATGAGACTAAGTACCTGAGTATTGTTGGTGCTACACTAGTAGCAAATGAAGAAGAGAAGGGAAAGAGAGAGTCCTTCCAGTGGTATCTAGCATGCTGCTTCATAGTGCCACCAGCTGCAAATAGATATATGGAAAAAGGAGCTTTCTTTAGGCAGAGGCTTCTTCAGGTATAAGATGCCACCATTTTATTTCCCATGAATCATGTAAGTGTCCACTACTAAACACATTTTTAAAAATTAAATGCCCATTAAATGTCAGGAGATGTCAGTGCTCTCAAATCTGCTCAGATTTGGACTTTATACAATGTAAAGTAATTATTTTGGGACTCCAATGGATTCTGTTTAGAAGTTGACACAGTATCATTCTACACATGCCTGCATTAAAGGCTATCAATTCAAAAATATTTCCCCATATGTCACCCGTGTGCGTGTGTGTGTGTCTTTCTCTTTCTCTTTCTCTGTCTCTGTCCCTGTGTCTCTGTCTCTCTGTCTTTGTCTCTGTCTCTCTCTGTCTCTCTCTGTCTGTCTCTCCCTCCATATATATATATATATATATATATATATATATATATATATATATATTTGTTTTCGTAGATTTTCACGGGTAAAGGTATGTAGGTCTTGGTGTATTCGGGTCTTGTCCCATGTAAGATTGAGAATACCTTGGCAACGTTTCGACGAAATCTCATCCGCCATCTTCAGGCTGGTGTCTTCAGCTTCGTTCTTCTGGGATATATATCACATATAAGCACATATGGAAAGAACATTATTTATGCATTTATTTACAGAGAGAGAGAGGGAGGGAGGGACAGAGAGAGAGAGAGATGATAGAGATATATATAGAGACACATAGAGAGAGGAGGGAGAGGGAGGCGAGAGAGAGAGAGATGCCAGGAGCCAAATGAAAGGACATTATTTTTTTCCCTTAGTTTTACTTGCCAGCATTAATCAGGTAAGAGGAATGGGAAAGAAGAAAAAGTGATTTGGAAGATCTGTTTGTGAGCAGATGGGACAAGTACATATTCAAGCCAGAAAAAAAAAATCAGGGCTCATGTTTGATCTGGGAAATATATATATATCTCCTTTACATAGAAGAAATATTCATTGTTAAATAAATAAATGAAACAATGGGCAAGCCAAGACAAATCTATTATTCACATTTTGAATGTGAATATGTGTGTGCGCGTGTGTGTGTATGTACATGTATATGTACATATATGTATGTCAAGGTGCTATAGAGCAAACAAAGATTCCCAGAAAAATAACTTAACATCCCAAACTCTGTTGGTATTAGACGAACAAAGTGGAAATAAAGTCACATAAACTTTACCCTATCCATATCTTATTTTTCCCTAAGAAAATACACACAACCTTTTTCATACTTTTTACTCATTTTACTCAGAAGAGAAATGTGTGTGATTCATTATTTCCAAAGTGTATTATTTTTGCCCAGCCACCTGCCTGGAGTGAGTAAAGTAAGAAACAGTCAAGGAAATGAAAAAATGGACTCAGGTTCATAACTCTGCCTTCGATCTTGGAGAGATAAATGGACTAACTGCATAGTCCTATGAATACTATCTTTGGAAGTCCTAGAATTGCAGATTTTTGAGGAAGAACATATTAGACTGATGTTGTTACCTAGATTGGTAATGAAACATCTGCAAGTAAACCACCAAGTTCAGAGAGCACCAAAGACCCCACCGTTCAACCTTGAATTACAGATATTCTCTTCTATCACAACATATTAACTCAGGAAGTCCCAATATGATTTGGATTAGCCATGCCTATAATGATATATTACTGATAATAAAGCTACCGTGTTTCCCCAAAAATAAGACCTACCCTGAAAATAAGACCTACCCCGAAAATAAGACCGAAAATAAGACTTAGTGTGTTTTTGGGAGCCAAAAAAAATATAAGACAGTGTCTTATGTTAGGGGAAACACGGTATGCGATTTGTTCGTGGTTTTGTACATGAATAAATGTACATTGTTCTACATGAATATGGTAAGTGTTTTTTTTTCATTTAAAAATATATATATATATATATAAGACCTACCCCAAAAATAAGACCTAGTGTGTTTTTGGGAGCCAAAAAAAATATAAGACAGTGCCTTATTTTCAGGGAAACACGGTATTCAGTAACCTCTGTTTTTACATTATATTGTACATATTTATTTAGACTAGAAGAAAAATATAATGTAGCTTGCTCATGGTCTCCACACAGACAAAGTAGCATACTTCCCACAACGATTCCATTAAAAAGATAACAATGTTTAACAAATATGCTAAATGAGTTGCATTTTAGATAATAGTAAAGAAAATTTACAGAATTTAACATGCTAACTTACAAGTCATTCAAAGGCCTCCATGCTAGCTTAATTATTTTTCTAAAGTGAATTTGCTAGACACATCGGACACTGGATTTTTGAGATCCACAATAATTTAAATGTGGGATTTTATTTCTCCCCTTAATCAAATCATACAGTTGGAAAACAATTCAAAGGTTTTCTAGTGCAATCCCCTGTTTTGTTCAGTTCAAGATCTGCTAAGCATTCCAATAGAGGCCTGATCAAAACAAAACAGAGTAGAATAATTACTTTATCGGATCTGGGCTCTGTGTTCCTGTTAATACATTACAAACAGTGGTGGGATTCAAATTTTTTTACTACTGGTTCTGTGGGCATGGCCAGGTGGTCATATTTCTGGGTGGTCATGGCTATGTGAGGTTTTTTTTCACAGAACCCCCCTGCACCCCATTTTTTGCCTACTGGGCCTCAGGGAAGCCTCCTGGGAGGAAAAACAGGGCACGGCAGGGGCATGCAGCATGCCCCACAGCCCATTTTTTGCTTACTGGGCCTCAGGGAAGCCTCCCTGGGCACTAAAAAAAGAAGCATTTTGAAGATAAGTACAACAGCAAGGGAGAGGATCAGCTGTGTCGCACGATTTAAATTAGCTAGAAAGCAGGAAATCTGACAATTTCCTGCTTTCTAGCTAATCTAAATTGCACAGCATAGCTGATTGTCGGAAATACTGGTTCAGATGAACCGGTAGCATTTTTTACTACTGGTTCGCTCGAACCTGGCCAAACCAGTAGAATGCCACTACTGATTACAAAGTAGCATTTGTTTTGTTTTAGAAGCTCAATCATAAAGTTCACTGATGTACAAATTGTGGTTTTTTAGAATACTGAAAATTCAAATATGCTTTTGCCTTCCTTCCTTCCTTCCTTCCTTCCTTCCTTCCTTCCTTCCTTCCTTCCTTCCTTCCTATATGCAGCTTACATTTCTTTATGTTAAATTCCATTCTCCTTTTTGACTGACTG
Source organism: Naja naja (assembly GCA_009733165.1). Taxonomy (NCBI): domain Eukaryota; kingdom Metazoa; phylum Chordata; class Lepidosauria; order Squamata; family Elapidae; genus Naja; species Naja naja. Next base: position 200,707,014 of record CM019148.1, on the reverse strand, counting down.
GCTGTTTAAGTCTGTCTAGATCTTTCTGAATCTTCTCTTTCTGTTCTAAAAGGTTAGAATACTAGCAAATGGCTGTTGAAATTAGATGGAATATTCACTTTTCAAAGTGAATATCATGAGATTGTCATGCAAGCAAGATTATCGTTCTAAGATTCCAAACAAGTCATCTCTTTTTTTGCTATATGAGCCAGTGGTGGTATTCTACCGGTTCGGCCCAGGCCTGGCAAGCCGGTAGCAGTGGAGACCAAATTGGTTCTCTCTGCCACTCTGTTGTTGGGCCCACCTGCCTGCCTGGACTCCCATACTCACTTTTATCCACTGAATTTGAAGTGCAGCTGCTTTGCGTGGCACAGAATAGTACCACGCGGCAGCTGCTGAAGTGACCAGGATTGTGCAGGCTTGCAGGAGGTGAGTTAGAATGCCTCTGCACCTGCTCAAACACCTCTGTGCCTTGCCAAAGTGCGTGTTTGGCATGCGCATGCACACAAAGTGTGTGCACGTGTGCAAAGTGCGCCCACCAAGCCATGCCCACCAAACCGGTGGCAAAAATATTTGAATCCCACCACTGATATGCACTAATCCATAAGTTTGGCCCAATCCATAAGTTTCATATTTCATAAGTTTACTTTTCTCATATTGAAGACATAACACTTCTGACTCTAGTAGAAGATTTACTGCTGAGAAACATGAAACACAAAAGTAGTATGTGGGAGTCCACTTCTCTTTCATTTTGTGGGACAACTTTTTCTTCCATGAAGCACAGAATTCAATTTATATTTTACTGTAGGAAAACAAAATATAGTCAAACAGTATCTTTTATTTCATATTGTATGATACTATTGCTGAGCACACTGGGTTGTATCCCAGAAATTGTAAGCCGCCCTGAGTCTTCGGAGAAGGGCGGCATATAAATGCAATTAAAAAAAAAAAAACTATAGAAGCTCACAAAAAACTTGTAAATTGCCTTTAGAGAGTAAGAATTGTTTCTAGGCAACCAAAAATGGGTTAGGTTAAAAAAAATCTTCGTCCTCTTGATTCCAGATAGTCTGTATTCATGATTATAATGAGTTAACCATTTCTCCCTGCTCCAAAGATTATGTGACTCCTCTAGTCTTTCTGTTATGTATGTAGGTTTGAATGTTATTGGTTTAGTTTGAATTGTTCTTGTAAAATGTCAAATAGGATTGGTTTAAATAGTGCGGGAAAACCCTGCACTCTGATTGGCTGGCAACTACGGCTGCTGGCTATAAGAAGCAGCTGTAGCCCAACCAAGTTGGGTCCATTCGAGCTGTAGTCACTTAATAAACTCTTCACTGAAGCTCTTCATGTCTGACTCTTCATGCAAACTTAACACTGGCGACGAAGGTGGGATTGCCCTGAAGAAGAGACGACACGAAAGACAAGCAGAAGAGCGAGATGGCTGCGCTGAACACCCCCCCCCAGCCCCATTCGATCTGGCGGCAGAAGACTGGGAATCGTATGCGGATCACTTCCAAATGTATTTGGAAGGAAACAACCTCGGCGATATCCCCGAGAAGCGGAAGAGGGTGGTATTTCTCACGCACTGCAGTCCGGCAGTCTTCAAGATGGTGAAGGCATTGGCGGGAGCTGCAGACTTGAAGGTAATGGAATGGCCTGATTTAGAAAAGCTTTTAAGAGCCCATTACGCCCCACAAGTATCGTGCCTCATTAAGTGACGCGAGTTTTATCGTCGGGATCAAGAGGAAAGCGAAAATGTTAACGACTTTGTGGCAAGTTTAAGGGACATTGGGGGTGCTTGTGAGTTTACCAACTTAGAAGAGGCCATGCATGATCAGTTTGTTCTAGGCCTTAAAGATAAGGTCTTACAGAGCAAATTACTAATGAAACCTAAGATCATCACGTTAAGGAGGCCATAGAGGAAGCTGTTTCAAGCGAAGCAACCAAGTCCTCAGCAGCAGCCATGAAGAAAATTAACAAGGCCTCAAGCCATTCTGATGTGGAAAAATCCACAAAAACCCATTGCGAGCAAATAGACTCTGATTCAGCCTGTGGTGAGGTGGAGGAAGGAATTTATAGACTCAGAATGGAGAAGAAAAGGAAAGACCTTGGGAAAAAGAGGCAAGAATTTTATTGCAGAGGCTGTAGGGGGGGGGCACCCCTGCACTGAATGCAAGTTTTTAGACACCATCTGCCTACGTTGTGAGAAAGGTCACCTAGCAAGAGTCTGCAAATCATCCAGAAATCCACCTAGTAGGAAGAAATTTCCTGAGAAAGAATTCAAGCCCAACAATTTCAGTGAGAAAATGGGGCGCAACTCAGAAGCAAATGGAAGAATGAAACTCATCAAACAATCACCATTGGTCATTCTTCACCCTTGAGAACAAAAAGTACATGTGAAGGTATTCATTGAAGGAAGGCCTTGCCAAATGGAAGTGGACTCAGGCTCCTATTTATCTATGGTGTCATGGGACACTATTCAACAGGCTACTTCCCAACATTCAGAAGAAACATTTCCAGAAGCAAGCACTGACTCTTAAAGACTACCAAGGGAACAAGATTCCAGTAGTTGGAACAAGAGAATTCAATGTGAAGCTCAAAGCCACACCAAACGTTTGCCCCTGACCATGGTGGACAAAGACTGCCCAAGCTTGCTGGGACTTGAGTGGTTCAAGCCACTAGGCATCGAGGTGACTGGCATCAATCACGTGAGCAACTCTGAATGGGAGGAGGCCTTGAAGTCTGAGTTTCCAGAGGTCTTCAGTGAAGGATTGGGCAAGTATATGGGGACCCCTATCACTTTCAACCTAGATCCAAAGGTGCCCCAATTCATTTAAAGCCCAGAAGGTTCCATTTGCTTTAAGGAAAAATTGATGCACAATTAGACAAATTAATAGCTCAAGGAGTTTTAGAGCCCACTGACCACTCCAGATGGGAGACACCCATAGTCACACCAGTCAAGACTGATGGGTCAGTAAGAATCTGTGGAGACTATAAGGGGACACTGAACCATGCGCTTCAGCAGAGCGCATATCCAGTTCAGTGGTGCATCATCTGTTACATTCACTTGGCAGGGTACAGTCTTTTGCCAATTTGGATTTGGCCCAGGCATATCAACAACTAACAGTTGATGATGCCACTGCAGAGGCCCAAACCATTGTGACTCATAGAGGTGCCTTCAAATGTAAAAGTTACAGTTTGGAGTAAGCATGGCACCAGGCATCTTCCAAAGCCTTATGGAAAGGATGCTCCAAGGACTGCCAGGGGTAGTACCTTACTTTGATGATGTGTTAATCTCTGCTGCAAATGACACTCAGTTACAAGAGAGACTCAGAGAAGTTCTCACAAGATTCAGGAAAACGGGGTTAAAAGTCAAGGAAGAAAAATGCCCTCTTAAAACTGACAGGGTTGAGTTCCTGGGCTATATGATTGACAAGCATGGCATCCACCCGACAGATGCCAAGGTTAAAGCAATCAAAGAAGCCCCTAGAACTAAATGCAAAACAGATTTGCAAGCTTTCCTTGGACTTATTAACTTTTATCACATGTTCCTACCTCAAAAGGCAACCATTGCTGAACCATTGCACAGATTACTTGATAAAAAGTCTGTTTGTCTGGGGCAGGAAGGAACAATCAGCATTTAACAGTATTAAAGACTAATCACGTCTGATGCTGTACTGATACAGTTCTCTGAGAATTTGCCTGTTGTACTGACTTGTGATGCATCCCCCTTTGGAGTGGGTTTTTTTTTTTGAGCCACAGGCTTCCCAGTGGGAGGGAAGCCCCTATTGCATTTTACTTTCGCACTTGACCAAAGCAGAGAGGAATTACAGCCAATGGACAAGGAGGCATTGGCATTGTTGCAGCTGTCAAGAAATTTCCATGAGTTATCTGTATGGGAGAACATTTAACATTGTTACAGATCACAAACCTTTGTTAGGCATTGTGGCAGGAGACAAACCTACACCTATTATCCTGTCACCAAGAATGCTGAGGTGGACTGAATTTCTTGCTGCTTATTCATACAAACTTATCCACAAAGCCTGGCAAGGACATTGGACATGCTGATGCACTGAGTCGTTGCCCACTTCCTTTACCACATGGAGGACTTTGAACCTGAAACACACACCTTTTTCCTAGAAACTGTTGCCAAGCTTCCAGTTCATGCACTGAAATTGCCAGAGAGACTGCCAAAGACACTGTGTTGGCTTCTGTTATAGGCTGGATTAAGAAAGGTTGGCCTCTTCAGATCTACCTCACCTTGCCCAACCTTTTAAATCCAGGCAAACTGAATTATCTGTATTAAGAGGATGTTATTTTGTGGGGTAACAGGGTGGTTATTCCTGCCTGCAAAGCAAGAGAGGTTTTGGAAATGTTACATGAGGGTCATCCTGGTATTGTAAGGATGAAGGGATTGGCCAGGAGTTATGTATGGTGGCCAGGTATTGACAAAATGGTTGAAAACTGGGTTGCATCTTGTCCCAACTGTCAGGTAGTCAGGCCTGCCCCACCTCTCGCCCCCACACAGGAATGGGAATGTCCTAGGGGCCATGGTCCAGGATTCACATTGATTTTGCTGGCCCTACCAGAGGGCACACCTTTCTTATTATAGTATTATTTATTTATTTATTCGACTTGTAGATGCATATTCCAAATGGCTAGAGGTAATTCCCATGGCATCCACCACAACTGATGCTGTCATCAAGCAGCTCAAAAACTTTTGTAACCCACAGGTTACCTGATGTTCTTGTCTCTGACAATGGCCCTCAATTTACATCCCACCTCTTTGAATCCTATTTAGCACAACAGGGTATCAGACATGCCCTTACTGCCCCTGGGCACCCTTGACTAACGGCGGGCTGAACGAATAGTACGTTTTAAAATAAAACCAATGAGAAGCTTCAGCAACGTGTCCTGGGGACATCACTGAAAGTTGAAAAAAAACT